>JAACNH010001123.1:0-100389 GCA_019447015.1 Hymenochirus boettgeri
TAGATTTATCATATATAGATATATAGACCATATACTGTGCTGGTTACCGAGATAGGTAGGATGTAAGGGTAGATTTATCATATATAGATATATAGATACCATATACTGTGCTGGTTACCGGATAGGTAGGATGTAGGGTTAGATTTATCATATATAGTATAGAGATACATATACTGTGTGGTTACCGGATAGGTAGGATGTAAGGGTAGAGTTATCATAATATAGATATATAGATACCATATACTGTGCTGGTTACCGGATAGGTAGGATGTAAGGGTAGATTTATCATATATAGATATATAGATACCATATACTGTATGGGTCGTTATTCCCTCTAAGGACCATTTTTTTACCATGAAAGAAATGTTGGCTACCATGGTGGGTTCCCTTCAAAATATAACAAGAGAAGTTTATACTTAACTGTTCCCTTTTAAGTTATGTTTATACTTATAAATGATATAAAAACAAGCATAGTACAGAAATATTTTATTAGGCTATCACATTAGTGAGTTATAATGTTTAAGAAAATGTAATAAACGTATGAGATGGAGCACCATCCTGCTACAGAATTGGCCTGTTTATGGTGGGGGATATATGAGGTAGCTAGATTTCTTGGGATTTTACATATTGAGTGCCCTTCCACCCTGCAGATCCCTCGCACACACCCATACTTGCGAGTAACCCCAGACATGATTTTTGCCTCCAACCACAAAACCAAAAAAAAACTTCACGGTTTTCGGGTAATCTCGGCTTCCATGCGGGTTCCAGTCGGTCTCCTGTAATATTTGCGGGTGAATGTGGTGTAATTCAACAGAAGATTCATTGAAAAATCCACCTTTTGCCCAGTTTATCACATCCATCCGTTTAGAAGGCTTGTGGGACTTGGCAAATGCCACACGTTTTCCCAATTTGTCTTGTTAGTGCGGCTTATGGGCCATGATCTGATGGACTGATTGGACCTCTAATATGGAGGCAGTTACATTTGGAGACAGAATCCGGACAAAACTGTCTGGTTGACACAGGGATTTCAGGTGACAGTTTGAAAATGCGCTTGACTTGGATTTTCGAGGCAAAAAACGGCCTGGGAGCAGTTGTCTTGCGGGGTCTGTCTGACCTGGGCTGGTCAAAAACTTCTCCAGTCTCGTCAAATCTTACTTTATCTCAATACCTCAACCGCCCGATAACGGAACAAGAAATTAAACCATGTTATATAACAATTGCCTCCAGGGAAAACTCCAGGCCCGATGTATACTCGTACCTATATTTTTAAAAATTTTCAAGACCACCTCACTGACTCCCACTTAACACGGATTGTACAATAGTTTCCTTGAAGGGGAATTAATCCAGACCACAATGTCCCATTCTTACCTTACAGTACTCCCCCAAAAAAAAGGCAAAGACACTACTACATGTGCCAGCTATAGTCCCATTGCATTTACTAAAATCTGAATTAAAATATATTCCAAAACAATCTCCAACACAGACTGGAGGCCTCTTACCATCCCTAATACATGGGAATCAAAGTGAGTCCATAAGGCCGCCAGGCGCAGACAATACCCGAAGGGAATTAGATATAATTGAGGTAATCACCGAGGCAAAACCCTGCTCGATGCCTCAGTTCTAATAAGATTCAATTTTCCCCTACACTGGAAACAAGAGCATCTCACTTGTATGACTAAAATTACCTACTCTTCAATAACGAAGCAAACTTACAACCCACTGATCACAACTTAAAATCTTGGCACCTTTATCTTCTCATGGACAGGTCGCATAACAGCGATCAAAATGGACAATATGCCAAAATATAGTAATCTTTTTTTCCACGTACCCAATTACCCATCCCCTACTGCAATCTAGACAGACTACAATAGATGTTCTAAATATATATGGGGGGGGGGAGGAAGGACCCATCGTCTATCCAAGAAGAAGGTAATGACAGCACCTCGCAACCAAGAGTGGGCTTGCAGTACCACACATAAAACTGTACTTCCACGGCAGTCGATGAGACAGGCTAATACACTGGACATCACCACACCTAAAACCTGCTGAGGCAACTGAATATAAGTTGGATGCACCCCTATCATCCACTTAACGTACTAAACTAACAACAAGCTGACTCTATCCCGAACATCTACTATCTTCCATGATTGGTCCAGAACTTTATGGACTGAATATCACATGAGTTTGGGTAAGAACTGGTGAGATCGAATTTCGCCAGAAAAAAACGTAAAGATACTTTTTGGGTCCTAAGAGGATGGTATGTACAGTGCTACTTGCAATCGTGTGAAGCAGGGGCATTTTTGTACACTGGCAAAACTCACAGAAATTTGAAATTAGGGAGCCACTACACATGTTAGACACAGATGTGGGTTATGTGTTGTGGTGAGCGGGTGTGACTGGCTATATATATGTGGTTAGACCACATGGGAAGTGAAAGCCCTTATATACAGATTGATTTGATTATTAGGTTGCAAAAGATTAAGAAACACTGCCAGTATCAAAAACAGTAACAGGGAGATTCAATAAAAGTTCTTATGTTTTAAAATGGTGCAAAATTGCACCAACCAATCAGATCTATTTAAACATTTGAAAGCTAAATCTGATTGGTTGGGGAAAAAAATAAGCACATTTAAATGATAAGAACTTTTATGAAGTCCCTAAAGAACTTTAAAGAAATTTATTGAATCTCCATGTTGTGTAAGCAGGTATGGGGATTGTGATATGCGTTATATGGTACTGGAGATGGTTCAGCTCCCTTTTAGGGGAGGTGATAGTGAACTTGGATCAAACGGAGAGAGGTTTGGGTGGTGTGTTAAAAAAACTCAATTAGCTAGTGCCCTTTGGCCTTATGGGGATTATTGATGTACATTGGTTCTATGATTTCCAGATGTTTTTTGGAGTACATTGCCTCTTGCTGTAAAGATACCAGGGCTTTAACAGCGTATGGGGTTTCTTATAATATGGCATAGGTATAGAACATAAATGATTGTGATGAAGTATGAATATAGTTGAATATATTGTGACAGTGATGTTCCCAACCACGGGACTTGCAGCTGTTTCTTAAAGCTGCCTGGGGGGGCGCAAGCTCATAAAGCCTCAGTAGGCCAAGCTAGTGAGATGAAGAGGACACTCAGGGGGAGATTAGTATAGTATTAGAGGTTGAATAAAGACATATGTCCATACAGTCCACCCCATCTAGCAATATCCTCATCATCCTGTCTAACTGTTGATCCAGAGGAGGCAAAAAAAACCAACCAAAATTATGGAGAAAATCCTCCCGGACTCCAAGTGGCAAGTGGAATTTCCCTGGATTCAACTCTACTTTATGTATCAATACCAGTAACTTGAAAACATTCCTTGTTTTTAATAAAACTCATCCAGCTTTTTATTACAACGGACAAATGAACCTGCCATAACAACGTCCACTTTTTTTTTTTTTTTTGAAGACAGTTCCATTAGCTTTACCGTTCTCACAGTGACAACCCTTTCCACTCTACTGTATGTATCAATTACCAGTAACTTGTAACATTCCTTGTTTGCAGAAACTATCCACTTTTATTAAACTGACCAATGAAACCTGCATAACAACGTTTTCCACTGGAAGACAGTTCCATGCTTTCCCGTCTCACAGTGAAAAAACCTCCCAACTTACTTTATGTATCAAAACCAGTAACTTGCTAACATCCTTGTTTGCAGAAACTACCAGCTTTTTATTAAGAAACTGACCAATGAACCTGCGATACAAACATCCCACTGGAAGAAAGTTCCATTAGCTTTACCGTTCTGACAGTGGACAACCCTTTCCCAACTCTACTTATGTATCACCCAGTAACTTGTAAAATCCTTGTTTGTAGAAACGCATCCAGCTTTTATAAACTGACCAATGAACGCATAACAACGTCCACTGGAAGACAGGTCATAGCTTTACGTTCTCACAGTGAAAAAACCCTTTCCCAACTATACTTTATGTATCAATACCAGTTAGTAACTGTAAATTCCTGGTTTTGTAGAAACTCATCCAGCTTTGATGAAAACTGACAATGAACCTGCCCATCCATAACAACGTGCCACTGGAAGACAGTTCCATAGCTTTACCGTTCTCACAGTGAAAAACCCTTTCCCAACTCTACTTTAGGTATCAATACCAGAATTTTAAATTCCGGTTTGCAGATAACTCATTCCAGCTTTTTATTTAAAAACTGACCAATGAAACCTGCCATAACAACCGTTCCCTAAAGACAGTTCCATAGGTTTACCGTTCTCACAGTGACAAACCCTTTCCGAGCTTGAAGCCTAAACCTTTTTTAGGATTAGGAAACCAGTATAAGGTGTCCTCGTGGTTTGTGTCAAGGTCAATGTAGAGGGTGGAATTGCCTATTACAAGTCATAAAAATGACCTGGAAGATTTTGCGAGTAATGAAAGGGTTACAGATTCTTTGGCGTCAATGGAATTGTGAAAATTCTGTTTTTCTAAGTTTAATTATTGTGAAGAAACCGAGCCGGCCACTCTACCATAATTAAAACCAGTTCCTCCAGCCATTTATGGTTCCAACCCACACAAACACACTGAGTTGGTTCTGTAGACTTGGGCACGATTTGGCAAACGCGTCAGGCTTTCTGAATGGTGAAGATCACTTTCCGGGTTATATTTTAGGATCAGCTTCCAGCTTAAATGTTTACTCCTTTTACGGCTATTTCTCCTTTCATTTGTCCCAGGGTTAGAAATACTCCATTCTCCATACATTCCTCAGGGCTGGTATCAGTAGGGTAAGAGGGACTTTTATAAAAGATGGCGGTCACATTATTTAGAATCTCTGAAATGTTTCCTATAAATAAATATTATTATAACATTTCATATTACTGTATATTTTAACAGAGAACTAAACTGAAAGATGTCCTAAGACCCCAGATCTCTGGTATTGACCGCCTGTGCCTCCCATCTAAGCCAAACACACACCTGCACATAACAAATACTTTACCCACAAGTGTACACGGGCAACGCCGGTTACAAAATGCTTAGTTATATATATATATAATAATATAATATTACACTAGTTGTGTTATAGTAAATAATGTGGGATCGAACATTTTTCTCTATTAGATAATAACTTGGTAAATAAGACAAACCAACGTTCTGTATTTATTAGATCCCCAGACACAACGTCTATTTCCCAACTGGAAATCGGAGGCTCTTGCCACATCCACAGATAAAATACTGAGAATTCGAAGGATCATCGTAAATATGTTGAATTTCTCCCAACGTGGTCTTGCCAATTAAATGGATAGAATACAATTCAGCTTTCAGTTCCTGCATGGCTCAGTTTACATAACACTGTAATTAGCCCGCAGACAACCTACTGCCTGTCTCTTCGCATTAGTGTTTCTGCTATTTTAACCCCCTCGCAGAGCATATAGGATGATGTATATGGGGCTTAAAAGAGACGGCAGCCCGTTTACTGCCCATTTATAAATCGTGACTTAGCATTGTAAAACCATCCGCATTTTACTGCTATATCTTCACAAAATAAATGAATGGATTGTCTGCTTATTTGAATATTAAAAAGGGCTGAACCATTGGTTACAAAGATGGTTACATCTGGGCCAATAAGATTATGGGGCGGTGCTTAGAGAACCTTTTAAAGGTGGATCTGATACCCTTTAGTCAATTAACCTTTATAGTAATAATAAACTGGGTGCAAAGGTTTAACTGTGCTATTAATTTACATGACCATTATCAGGCCCCTAGCAGGCCCGTTGGCGAACAGGCCCCAGGCAAGTGCCTTGGTTGCTTTGCCCATAATCCGGCTCTGGATCGGTTGCTGAATATTAATTTTTGTACCTTTAATTGCGTCATGGCCACCTATATAAGTCAGAAGCTTTAATAGCCTCTGGACAGTACACCACAGAGTGTGAGTGTAATTTTATGTGTATGGGTGAACAGTTGTTCTCCTAAATGAAGGAGAATGAAATGTGTGCCCTGGCGCCCCCTCTAGGTCATTGTAAGGATTAATTATCCATAGACTGTAATGTACTGGGGCCCGGGATATTACATAGATTATTATGAAAATAATTACTGATCACCATGTGTCTTCCATAGAGATCCACTGTCAGTGATTGGGCAACTCACGAATTAGTCTCCCAGAGGACGAGCAATTACCAGGTTTGTTTCCTGTTGGATGGTGGTAACTTTGTAACTGTGTTCTGCCTGTTATTATCTGAAGATCCATGGAGCACAGAGGGACCCAACTGGCACATGCTGCAGCCTAAGAGTTCAGATTACAGAAAAGCTATTTCACTTTAAGTGGAAACTGAAGACATGAACGTCAGCCAAGCGGAAAATGGGTTTAATGACCCCGTGTGCTTGGCATGTGGGGGGGGGGGGGGGGGATTTGAGGGTTCCCCAGCCAAAATCACAACAGATAGGCTTATTCCTTGCACTGTGCTTTTTTTTACCGGGCTCCCTTACACCTGTGGCTCACAAAGGGCCCGGCTCCTAGGTCACATGGGTTTGGCAGAAAGAATATCTGGCTCAGAATCAAGACGTTTAACCCATGGCTAGCCAAAAATGTTTTACACGGCTTACAAATCCACAGGGGCTTTAAAGGAACAGCTTGTCATTTACTAATAGCTGGTGACAGGACCTGCAATCATTTTATCCAAATGAAATGTTTTGGGTATCAGGTACCTTTCCAAGTGTGAATAGTAACAGGGAAACAGGGAAATACTTCATCTTCTCGGTGTGCTTATAGTAGACAGAATACCGGAGGATCCAACCTGGATGCTACTATATCATAGGCAGAAAGGACATAATAATAACGGTCCCCCACATAAGAGTGTCTATTGGACATCGTCACTGATATAAACGTCTCATTGGAAGTGTCACATGACGTCTTGTGCGGAGCCTCTTAGCTAAACCTTATTAGATTCTCTTCGCTGTGTAGGAATGTGATAAACTGCCAAATATATAAATAAGACCCCTAGCCCAGGATGCTTGTTCTATTCCACGGGCTACACCGTGCCTGGGGCAGGCAAAGGGCTCATTACCAGAAGTGGGGATGATTTATGGATATCTGGTAGATGAAACCTGGCCAGCCAGAGACCCCGGGAAAGCCTTGGCAAGTTCCTCTCCGACATAAGAATTTCCTTCGGGGGGAGGGGATAAGGTGATTTGGTTTTGGATTGAAAGATAGAGTTTTCCCTTCTCTCCTGACCTTCCCGTCTGCTCAGATAGAAGAAATAGGAGAGGGGAGCCTACCAACTGGTTCCCAGACAGGCATCACGGCCCAAGTGTCGTATAAATAGGCTGTATGGGACTGCATGACTGTGTATTATTAAATGAACCACAGGACCATTTCTATGTATCGGTACAATCAGTAATAGAGCACTTAATGGCTCTTTAGAATTGAATCTTAACACCAGAAAAAAAGAGACAAATACAGCTACACATTCGCTTACGGAAGGAAATCGATCCCGGATCACTATATTTCACATAGCATTCCAATTCCCCAAAACTGAAAAGAGTTGGAATAGAAACGTGAGGAATTCGTGAGTCCAACATTCAATTAACACAATTCTCCTTTTCAATGGTTTTTCTGTTACTCTTTTTAGCAAAAACATGAGTTTCATCTATTTTCTTATACTTAAGGACAACCCCCTCATAAGAACATAATTTAGAAAAATCGGCTCTTTTAAATCTGTTGAATATCATAGTTTGTCCTATGAATTCAGTACTGTATGCCCTGCTAGCTTCTGGATGCCTCGTAAAGCTGAGCAATTTAGAAACCTTACTGCTGAGCCTGACACTGAGCATGAGCCATGCTAGAAGAGGCAGACAGGGGATTAGAATTCAGTTCATTGGCTGTGATTTCAACGGTCAAATCATAACGGACAGTTATAACGGAAGAACCAGGAAGCAGAAGAAACGGGGAACAGGACATGTGCAGGATTTCAGGTAGACTTATATATTAACATTTCAAACTATTACTGTTAGGGGTTTGGGGGGTGATTTACCTGTATGTAAGTGTTTCATTTTGGGGGCTGACTTGCCTTTTAAAAATAAATATAGGTGTTTACACATTGTATTGATATTCCAATATATATCAATATACTGACAGGGAATAGGGGGCTTTTTGTTTTGGCTCTGTGGGGCCTCATTGTCCCCCGTCCTCTAGATAAAAACATTATACGTAAACCTAAGAATGTTTACCATTCTGTAATAGAGCCATCATTTCGCCATCCTCTAGAGGAGTGATGTGTCCTGTGAAGATAAATGAAAAACAATCAGCCTCTTTGGCCACAAGCTAAATCAAACCAATGAGGATCTGTTCGCGGTACGCCCAGATCCCATATCGGTGAACATTATCCAGTTTATATAATTACTGCAGTGTAGAAATAAGTTATACATTAATTCCCCAGGTTAATTGAAACACAAACACGACTTGTGTTGGTGCAATCAATCGGAGAGGCAGATTCCACTTATGGAAATAAAGACAAAATAATAACGAACCAACGCCCAGATTTTTCCTTCTATTAATAGAAAGTGTTCAAGGTGTTTATTAGAAATGTTCGCCGGGCCCAAGGAATGCGGGAAACTCAAGATAATTTAACTATTTCCTGACACGCCAGGGAAGTTAATGGACAGAAACGTTGGCCAGTGAATGTGCACCCTGATGAGTTGGAAGTATTCATCGGCTGAGATTTACTTGGTATAAATGTAGTAACAAAGTGCATCATCCTTTAAGGAACAACAACTAAAGGACTTTTTAAGGGTTTTTTGACTTGGGTACATGGGCCAATTGTACAGATGGCCAAATGTAAGTTAGTGCCATATTACCATATTTATACCATATTGCCAGAAGTGAAGACAATGACATTGTGGTTAACAGAAATTGACATTTCACCAGTGTCATGGACACAACACATTTAAAGGACAACTAATTCAACACTGAATCCCTAGGCAGAACACCTTGAGAAAAAAATCAGTAATCTTTGTCCGTTGACGTGCGTTCTGGTAAATTATATCTTTTTAACATAGGGTTTGTGTTTCATTTCCCACCTCCTATTGCACAGTGTGGTCACTGACCATTATGTTCTTTGCACTTGCCCAGTCCTAAGGTATTGCAGGAACATGTTACAACAGGTAACGCCTACTAGTAGCCACTATCCAATCATGTTACAGTCCACATTAGGCAGGGTAGCATGTGACTGAAATCAGAAGGTGTATCCAGACAGTGCACATACACTTAAGGGAATTACACTAACTGGAGTGGCTATTTACAATTTATTGGTGTTCTTGTAGAGGATGCGTTCAGATTCTGGAATATATCCGCTGTGTTCAGTTGATCAACTGGACTTAAAGTTTAGAATTTGAAGACGTTTCGCTCGTCATCCGACTGGGTTTCTCAATTCAGAATGACTGTACAAGAATTGTGGCAATGATGTACCCTGGAAAGTACATTAGCATATCACAGCCAGGTGTTAGGACCTTCTAAAACACCTAAACACTGGCTGTTTATATGCTAATTGGGACTCCAGGGGTAAATTATTTGCCACAGGATCTTCTTGTACCAGTCATATGAATTGAGAAAGCCAGTCGGGATAAAACTAGCAAAACGTCTTCAAGAAATTAAACTTTAAGTCCAGTGATCTAACTAATACAAACAGATATACCATGGACCGGATGAATGACTATAAACAGATATACACCGTGACCGGGATGGATGATATATATAATTAGAGATATAACTTATGACCTGGATGGATATGACTATTACAGATAGACCATTGACCTGGTGAACTTGGATGGAGGAAATACGATATACCATGACCTGGATGAAGACGATTCAAGATATACCATGACCTGGATGGAGACTATTACCAGATATACCATGGACATGGATGAAGACTTAAGAAGTAGACAATGACCTGGGATGAATGACTATGACAGATATACCATGGACCTGGGATGAATGAATATTTACAGATTATACCATATGGCCTGGATGGAGGAATATTTACAGATATACCATAACCTGGATGAATGAATATTTACAGATATACCATTTTGTTGACCTGGATGAATTGATATCTATGAATATTACAGATATACCATGACTGGATGGAGAATTCTATTACGAATATACCAGACCGGATGTGAATGATATTACCGAATATACCATGACCTGGATGGATGACCTATTACAGAATCTGATACCATGACCGGATGAATGACTATTTTTGACAGATATACATTTGACCCGGTGAATGACCCTATTTACAGATTATACCATGACCCGGATGAATGAAATTACAGATGAGACCCATGACCGGGATGGAATGAATAATATACAGATTATACCATGACCTGGATGAAGACTAGTACAGATTTTTATACCATGACCTGGAGAATAAATATTACAGATTTTTCTATTTTTATATTATTTTATACCATGACCTGGATGGATGAATATTACGATTATACCATGACTGGATTGAAATAATATTACCAGAATAACCATGACCTGGATGACACTGAATAGTACAGAGATACCATGACTGGATGAATGAGAACTTCAAAAGTGTCAGGAAGGAAAGTGTGTGTGGACTGGCAAGAATGGTGTTACACTATTGCGTATTAGTTCTTGCAAAAGACCAATAAATCAAAATACTATTCCACCCTGAAACAGTCCTATGGTTACATTACGATTAGTGAAGCATGGAACCAGATATTTTTTTCCAGGTGGGGGGCGAACTGTGATTCTGGAATTCTCTTTCAGCTAGGACGTTTGGTGGGTACCTCAGAGGTCATTTTAAGGACAACATACATGTAAAATATAAATGGATTGGTCTTGGAATATGTAGACAGAAACCAATATTATATTTGTGAATGGACGGTAGGCCATAAAATTGATACCCAACATGGAGACCTATTCCCTGCTTCGCCAAGGCGAGTTATTAAAGGTGAAACTGTGGTCTTCCAAACACGTTTAAGTTTAAATTAAAGGCACAGTTTGCCACCTTTAAAACGAGCCATCATACCACTCTCTAGTGCCACAGCCCAAGATAGACAGAAATGACTGACCAGAAAGTTAATGGGTGGGAGACTGACTTGTGACATCCTGAGGCCAGCCTCAGGACCTCCTCAGTGTGTGAGGGAGACACGGAAAGTCCCTCCGCTCTCTGCTGTGGAAAGTCCTGACAGAGAGGTAAGGAATCTACAGCCCTTCTATTTCACTGTGAGGAAAAACAGCCTTTTCAGGGCAGAGTCTCAATCATGAAAAAGATGATTCCACAGCGTATTCTTTAGGGGGGGAGGAGGGTGTCTGAAGTAACCAACGGCACCCGCGAGTGGGAGGGGCTTAGGACACCACGGTGGGTAGGGCTTAGGCACCTGCAGGTGGGGGGGGGCTTAGGCACTAGCAAGTGAGCAGGGCTTAGGCCCCGCTGGAGAGGCTGGGCCATGGAACCAGTGAGGGGCGGGGGCCATGGCACCTGTGAGTGGGCGGGGCCAAATAGGGCTGTAAAATAAACACCCACGGGGGGGCTGCAATGGGGGGACCATGGCGTCCATGGGGGGAGGGACCAGGGGCGGACTGCAAAGGGGAGGAGGACCGAACACAGGACACCGCAATTGGCTGACAGTTCAGAGGCAGGGAAGCAGGAAGTGCAGGGGTCCGGTTATGCTGCTTCCATATCACACACAAAAATGGTTAAATCTCTTCAAAACTATGCAAAATAAACAATGGAAAATAAATAGCAAAAAATTATCAGGAGCAAAGCAAATTTCCTATAATTACCTAAGTCATTTTTGGACCACAGTTCCTTAATATCTTGGGAATATGGATTACACCTGTTTGGTATTGGAGTTCAGGTTTGGTATTGGAGGAATGATAATTAATACAGGAGGAGGAAGATGTGGTAAAGATCCCAATACAATATACATATCTACATTATAGGAATCTGACTAAACTGAGGGGAAGTTGAATGCTTTTGGCTAGGTAGTAAATCTGGACATTCCTAGACACTCCCACCTCATGCATAAGCAGAAGGGGGTGTTCATAAAGGTTTAAAATCCTTGAAGCCCCTATAACTGTTCATACTGAGGGACATGCTAAAACGTGTGAGGACACGATGTTTCTTCCCGCCCCCGGGACACAGGATTATTCAGTGAGTAGGGTATGTTTCTGTGAAATATTTTTATCCTTTTATTTATTATAATGTTGAGTACCTATTGATGTAAATTTAATAAACACCATTTCTTTTATTTTTGTATTATATGCACTGTCCACCCTTTTGGAATATTAAATCTTAAAATGTAATAAGTTTGTCTTTTGATGCTCTAAAAGAACTCAGTGAGCCTGTGATGAGTTTTATGTGGTTGCATGGAGTGGCAGTTAAAAATGCTAATTAACTCTGTGAATGCGTTGAAGGGACTGATGCCTAATTAACAGTAGTTGCTGGAGTGAATGGGGTAGTGGGAACCATTTAGGCTGCCAGGGACAGGGGTCGTGCATAGTCAGTGAGAGTCAAGATGTTTGGGGCGTCTTTAAGCCGTAAATTAAATGGATGTAAGCGAGAGAAGTACCGATTGATTGTCAGATCACGTGCCAGCGAACTGGCGTTCGTGGACAACAAGCATTCTGGGAATATAGAAATTATGGTTTAGTTCTCCTTTAACCAAATTACACACTTATATCAATTTATTTATAATTCAAGATATGTATTATTACCCTATGTTGAAACTGTATTTTGTCTGTACAGGTACCAATTGTTGAGGGGGGGCCACACTAGGTGCGCTGAGACCCGCTAATCGAAAATATTTCGTTTCCCAGTGATTCCTCCAAACAATGACTGGTATTTATTTTTAAAACCATTGATCCATATATTAATGTCTAACCGTTATTGCCAACACCATACTGATGAAACACTATTACATGTTTAGACTTCTGACCCCCCCAAACAAATTGACTTTCAGTTGTCTGGTTTGGTTTTGAATTCCCAGGATACAGCGAGTGTATTTCATGGTCTTACTTCTCACTGCTTCACTAGATTTTATAATGCGCCACGTTTTGTTTAAACTAAGCGTTTCGTTGTTCAGGAGACTGGGTCCGGTGAATAGAAAAGCGAAAAACTGGTTGTGCGGCATTTAAAGAAAGCTTGTCATTGAAATATTTGGCTTAAAGGGATCCTGGCGCGTACGACATGTTCCCATTCAGAGAGGAATCTTGTCAGCCAACTTTACAAACATAGTGGCTGGGCAAAAAAATCCAGAGCGCTGCTCTAATTACCGACCTATGGCTTTATAAAATCTAAAAGGTTTCATAAAGAAAATCTTGCCAAAAGACCTGCGTCTAAACTTCCGCAGATCATACACCCAGGTTCTGGGAATCTGGGCTTATATAAAGCGAAACGCGCTTTAACAATCGTAATTGCGACCGTAATGTACAATGCTATACAATACCACGGTGGTAGATTAGTTACGTATGCATTTGTATAGCCGTAAGATTGTGAATGTACGATCGGCATACTTTTAGAAAAAAACCATGTTTTTTTGGGCACTTTCACATATCGCGAAGTTTTTAAAAACTGCAATTTGTTGAGGATAGCTGTATCTAAATTCCCATTGGTGACTCAAAGGGGAAGTTCGTAACAGGATATGAGCATATTGGACCCATTTCAAAAGCCAATCACTAGGAGGAAATTATGGTGGAACATTCCAAGAAAGTTGGGGCATCTGGGCAGTAGGCTGTTAAAGAACCAGAAGGGCAGCAGCTCACGTACCGACCATAGCAACCATAGAAAGGGTATGAAATAAAAAAATTAAGGCTAAGTTAAATACCTAGGTATGTGCAAAAAAAATCCACCAATGGTGGGTTCACACATGATTAAATTGACAATCCCTACCAAACCTTCCAACAATTGTGTACCTACCTTTTACCAAGTGGAAGTGAATATAGATTGATGGATGTTAATTCTCCAATAGCGGTTGTAAATTTACGATTATACGTAAAACCGTGTTTTAAAATCTGGCCCCGGGAACGTATCTGGTGTATTGAGTGATCTGAGTGTAAGGAAGAACACACATGTAAAAACATGGCACACAGTCTCGGCGTTTGTAGGACCACGACATACACAGTATGTAGGTTTAATTTTCATGCAATCACCAGAAGCCAAATAGTTTCATTGTTTAGTCTTTAGACCAGGGATATCAAACTGCAGCGTCCAGATTGGGAAAATCTCCAACTCCCAGCATTCCCTGTCTGCAGGATGGATATCGTCTTGTTATTGGTTTTCGTGTGATGTTTAAAAAATGTAACAAAAAGGTATTAAAGTTTTTTTTTCTTTAAAAAAACCCCCACAACAAAACATGGAATGTTCTTTGTAAAGAAGATCCAGTACGTAGTGCTGTGCCCATAAGATATCGAACACCCAAAAAGTAACATAATACAAAAATAAACTTAGCAAACACTTGAGGAATAACAGAATATTTACAAGGAGGCAGACAAAAATCTGGTGAAAGGATGTCTCACACTTTCAAACCCCAAAATCCGGTTAAGTTGACCAAAAAAAAGCCGCGTTCACCGGAGGGGGGGGGGGGTAATTTTGTCCAAATTCTATATGAAGTTGCTCTCAGAGACATGGAATTGCTTTGTGGGTTTCACAAGTATAAGGCGAAAAAACACTGATTTAAGGGCATATGATAAAAGCGTTTGTAAAATTTTGGCGCCGTATTTTATACTTGCCAGATCGATGTTGCGTTTCTCGACGACCGTTTACAGCTCAATCATAGTTTATAAAGCAGCAAAACTGTTTCCAATCTCCAAAACTGCCTAGAGTGCGTTGTGCTATGCGTGGGGGTTGCAAGGGGCTGCAGGTTGAGGTCAACAGGGGGTTTGTGTGGGCGGGGTGGTATGTGCCAAAGGGCTGCTGGACTCAGGATGGCATGTCCCTCTAGTGCCCATCGCATAAGGGGTGGTCCCAAGACAGGGACCCGCACCATCACAGGACCCCCCTACCAGGCAATGGCAAGTACCTTTTGTGGGGGGTCCCGCAGCTCAAAACCAAGAACCCCATGGCTCTTAAAAGGCCTGTGGCCGCCATGACATTGGCCACGTTGGGGTCATTTTGACGGAAAGACGGCGCCGGGAGCCTGAAAAGGTCCTATGTAGGCTCTTTTAAGGGTGGAGGGTGGCCTATCTGTGGAGGAGGCCCCCTTGCTAGCGCACGCTCCCATGGGGACAGCCTTAGTGGGACATGCCACACCTTCCCAGAAAACCCCTTGCCACAGACCAAGAGCAGCAAAGTGTTGACCTCAGCCGTAAAGGAAGTTCTATCTGATAGAATTACCAAACATGTCTCAATAACCCTGTGGACCACAATTTGGACATTTTTCCCTTAGGGGGTGAACTCCCTTTGATGCCAGGGGTTTAGACATTAATGGCACGTGTGTTGAGTTATTTTGAGGAGATGGCAAATTTAACAATGTTAACAGCTGTGACACGGACAACTACTTTACATTGTATCATAGTGCCATGGCCTCAGCATTGTCCCATTAAAAAGATTAAATAAAATATTTACAAAATGAGAGGGGGTGCAGGTCAATTTTTGAGAGAATGTCTGTCTTTTAATTTGACTATTTTGATTTAAATGTTTGATGTACTGGGTATAAAGTTTGTACTGTGCTTATCAGTGCTGGTGAATGGGATGAGGGAGAATGAAAGTCTAGTGATTTTATTAATTGCAGGGATAAAACGAACTGTGTATATTTTTAGAGAAAGCTCCATCCAAAATCTACAGGGGACTGGTGCATTAAAAGTTGGCTCACGGGGAGGTGTTACCAGAAGCAGAGGAGCTGGGAAAAAAAAAAGATGAGCTATGCCCACAAAAACTCCAACCAATAGAATTTCGACGGCATTATATGAGAAATCACTTTTTCTTTTACTTAACTTGTGTGTTTGTGCCTTTTTTGTCTGTCCGTAATTTTGTAGCAGTTTTATGTAAGGACTGGTATTCTAAGGCCAATATCTAAGCCCTGGGGAAAGATTTTTTCCTTTAGTACTAACATAAAGTGAGCTTGCGGCATTGTAAGTAGGCGCGGTTTGATATATAAGAAAGGCGATGTTTCACGCCTCGACAGAAAGTTATTCTTGGGGCTGTTTATAAAGGGTCAATGTGGTTCAAGAGGAAAAATCTAAACAAACCATAAGTCTATGTGTATTCCTTTCTGACTCAGCTCCGTGGTGTACACCAAATGTTGTAATCAGGAGTACAGTGGCTATTAAACAGCATTCTTTTTTTTCCCACCACACAGGAACACAGAGGAGTTTAGGTGGTTTCATTAGGTAGATGTGCAGTAATCAATTGCAGAGCCTAATAGGAGATTTAGTAAAGGACTGAAATGAACCTTTATTATACCCCATAGATCACCCACTTGGTTGTAAGCGGGACCATTTAATTATGTCCATACAAAACATAAGTGACGTAACATCCACCTTTGTACAGGTCCAGGAATAGCTCCCTTTTTATCCACGATACAATGGTTTGTCCCAAGGACATGACTATGCTAGACCAAACTCTGGGAGAAATGGAATTGGAAACCAGCAGGTACAAAGGGGCTGATGGACAAAGGTCCTTTTTCCAAAACAAGAAGGTAGTGTCACCACAACTCAGAGAGGCTTGTCCTTGGGAGGGGTAAATTATGAGGCAACCTGCTATGTTCTAACAAGTACACCTTGTAATGTATTGCTAATCCCATAATGCACCTGCCAAAGAAGCCTTGGTTCTAAAAAAATATCAAAAAAACAACTTTCATAAATGACAGTCATTAAAAGTTTATTATATTTAACAGAGATAAATCCCCCTCTGCATCTATATAATATACCTATACCCATAATGCATGTCTGACAGTTACATAGTAACATTTATAGCAGGTGGCCCCGACAAACCGCACATGTGTATGAACCTTTAGAGGGCAACGCCAGTTAAAATGAATTAGACAATGCAAAGAACAAAGCCCCCACAATATTCCATAGGCTTCCATACATGGCTCCTGTCAGGGTTCCTAGGGTTTTTGACACCTGTGGAAAACAACTTGTAATGTCCCCCCCCATCCTCTGGACGCTCCTATTGGCAGACTGGTTGGTGATGCAGTTTAATAAAGGCAGCCGTGGCTTGGCTTTATCAGGAAAACATAGGCACGGTTTGGGTGTGGTGTGCGACTACATGGATGGTGAACTGGAGGTTGACAGCACTGATGGTGCTGTAATGCAGTATTACAGAAGGAGAACGGCCGCCTGCTTTTAAGTATTTCACAGGGGAGGCCCTGAGCAAAATATTTCAGTTTGCTTCAGGTAGGGGCACCCCTCGGCTCCATTATTATTTGGACATTGATTCTTTGAATGTTTGGTCAGTCAGGGATGGAAATCATTCGATTGTACAAGAATCTGGCAGCTTTTTGACACATTGAACAATTCCTTGTTCCTGTCGTATTAACAACCGCGTCCCTTGCGGATTAACCAGTAGAGAACCAGTGTTTAGTGTTTGCTCATTTTCGATGGTCATTTATTACACTTATTTGAAAAGTTCATTCTAAAGAAATAAATCGCACAATTTGATTGCTTTCTATTTTAATTCACATTCCCCTGTATCACGAATCCCCGTAACAATTACCTGTTCTTTCTACAAATGGTTTTAGTTTACTTGTGTTGGGACAGCTGAGCATGCTGGTGATTGTTGGGATCTGTATTCTGTTATGCTATACATGCCGTGGGGTATTAGCAGGACAGGTAATTATATTCACATCCATATTGAATATCCAGGTAAGTGGCATTATATTACATCATATAGGGGGGCCACAAAAGGGCATTTAATTTCGATTATTGTAACTGATGTTTCCCATTTAACTGGAGTCCTGCAGTAACAGTTCTGATCAGGATAATAAGGTGTGTTGTGTATCATTCTGGCCGTAGATCCTCATGATCATTGTAAGTTAGGGACCATTTAATTGAGAGGCTGTACTTTTGGAGGTGGAAAGGTTAGAGGCACTACCACAAGTTCCCTTTAATAACCAAGGGTTATTGTGTGTGGGCGGAACGACTTTCCATCATTATGCTGGATTACTTCCTTGCACACAATGTTACGCACAATGTCCAAGCTGTGATTGTCCTGAGAGCTGGACCTCACTGAGCACGGTTGATTGCTACCTGCATTTCCGCCTCGTGAGGGTGGCTGTGGACTTAGAAGACGAAGACATGCAATGTAAGCCCCATTTCCCTCCTGGTCTAAAGAAGGAAAAGGGGGTGGAGATGGAATAGTTAATGCAGGAGAACAGAGGGACACTTGTCTACCTTCTCCATGGAACAAGCACGGACTAAATCGAAGCAAAGGATCAACAAATGGATTTACTGGCTTTCCTGACTAACCAGACACTAGAGGCTGGTTAAACACCATCCAAAATGGGCACAACTGACCACCAGAACGTTATTAAAATCTCAATTGCTAGTACACACAGATGACAGTCGTTCCCGTTGCAATCAGAACATGTGTACATATATATCACGAAGGGGAGTGATGTCCAATTGAGGCAAAACGGGGGGGGAGCCCCCCCCCCCCAATTGTTCCATATAGATGGGCCAACGGGGGTAGGGGAGCGGGGGGGGAGCGATGTTCCATATAGATTGGCCAACGGGGGGGAGCATGTTCCATTATAGATTGGCCCAACGGGGTGGGGGAGCCAGGAGCAATTGTTCAATATGAGGATTGGCAACGGGGGGAGCAATTGTTCCATATAGATTGGCCAACGGGGGGGAGCAATTGTTCCATATAGATTGGCCGATGGTAAGGAGGAGCGATTGTCCATATAGATTGGCCCAACAGGAGGGAGCAATGTTCCATAGAGAGGGCCAACGGGGGAGCCAAGCAATTGTTCCATAGAAGATGGCCGATGGTGGAGCGATTGTTCCATATAGATTGGGCCAACGGGGGGGAGCATTGTGCCATATAGATTGGCAAAAGGGGGAGCAATTGTTCATATAGATTGGGCCGATGGTGGGAGGCGGATTGTTCCATATAGATTGGCCAACGGGGGAGGCAATGTTCATCCATACTAGAATGGCCAACGGGGGAGCATTGTCCATATAGATGGCCGATGGTGGGAGCGATTGTTTCCATATCGATTGGACAACGGGGGGGGGCGCAATTGTTCCTATAGTTAGATGGCCAACGGGGGGGAGCAATTGTCCATATAGATTGGCCAACGGGGGGAGCAATTGTTCCATATAGATTGGCCGATGGTGGGAGCGCTTGTTCCTATGATGGCCAACGGGTAGGGATTGTGTCCGGTGTAAAACACAGTAACCACCATTGTGATGAGCTCCATTTACTTAAAGTCAGAGGATGTTAATGTCAATATTTTTTCGTAACAAATGCCAATCAACCGTGGACTAGTGTATCCAAGCCATGAGTCATAATCACTGCGTAAACATTGGACGATAACAAGGCTAAATCCCCAATGGGATTGTCAATTACGGTCACATTCTAAAACCCAATGCACCGAGTTCAGTAGATACAAGTGAAGTCTAAAAATACTGTCTGTCAGTACAACAGCAGGTCTGTGTGTAACCCTTTAAACAGCGGTGCCTATCCCTTTACAAAGCATGGGTTGCCTTCACTTTTAACCAGAGGCAGGTGCCTATCCCTTTAAACCAGAGCCTCCGCCTATATTCCTAGAGCAGTTTAAAGCCCAGGAGAAGATTTCCTTCCTGAGAACTTTCCATGACATTTAATCGGATTCAGAATGTCTTTGAAAAAACAACTTATCGATTTATAAACAAACCACGAAGTGGTATGGTCCATGATCACTATCCTGCTACCTAACAGGATCCATAACAACCATTATTCATTTAAACAGGTTGGTTAAACAGAGCAGATCAGTGTTTTTAATTGGTTCATACCTTTCATTAAAGGGACACACATGATTATGGAACAAAACTTGATCTTTGGAGCAGCATTTTATTAAATGTCCCAGACTCAGTGACGATACACATAGGGGAAATGAAAGGGTAAAGGTAAACATCCCACTACCACAGTGCTGAAGAACAGAACCAGTACACAACACACAAACATCATTCCATATCAACACTCCACATCCGGACTGGTTGATATTGATATGGAACACAATGAGGAAGAAGGCTAACATAAAAGATTAAGATAGCGGATATTAAGTGGTCAGACCATAGCCTTTATAAAAAGGGTGGGGGGCGGTGGGGTCCAGTATTGGGAAAACCATACAAAGAACCACTAGAGACTAAACATTAAAGGAAAGTCATTGGTTCTCATTCCTAATGAGACCACCAATGCCACTATTGCTAACTAAACGTGCCATACACTGAAAGATTCACCCGTCCGAGCGAAAAATGAATGGGATTTGTGATTGCTTGTCGGGTCGCCACAGACAGAGCGGTAACAGCCGGTTCTGGCAGGACACTCTAAGGTGTGGGGATCGCTAAGGTCAGGTACAGTCAAACCTTCTAGTGTATGGCCACCTTAACCTAAGAGTGTCTAAATACTTTCTATGGTTCTATGGTTAGTGAAGACCAATTAGAAACATTATAAAGACTTTTCTTAGCAAATCCATCACATTATACAGAGTCAATCTGGAATGATGAAGGGGGAAAAAAATCATCCTGACTCCAAGTGCACTCGGAAATTTCCCGGACCCCACTCTACTTATGTATCAATACCAGTAATTGTAACATTCCTTGTTTGAGAAAACTCTCCAGCTTTTTATTAAAACTGACAATGAACTGCCATAAACAACGTTCCACTGGAAGACAGTTCCATAGCTTTACCGTTCTCACAGTGACAAAACCTTTCCCACCTTAATTATGTACAATACCAGTAACTTGTTAACTTGCCCTGTTTGTAGAAACTCATCCGGCTTTTTATTAAAAATGACCAATGACCCTGCCATACACAACGTTACACTGGAAGACAGTTCCATAGGCTTTCCGTTCTCACAGTGAAAAAACCCTTCCCAACTCTTATTTATGTATCAATACCGTAACTTGGAACATTCCTTGTTTGAAGAACTCATCAAGCTTTTTATTAAACTGGACCAATGAACCTGCCATTAAAACCGTCCCACTGGAAGGGACCGTTCCATCAGCTTCCCGTTCTCACAGTGACAAACCCTTCCCAACTCGACTTTAGTATCAATCCCAGTAACTTGCAACATTCCTGTTTACAGAAACTATCCAGCTTTTATTAACCTGACCAATGACCTGCCATAACAACGTTTCCACTGGAAGACAGGTCCATAGCTTTACCGTTCTCACAGTGAAAAACCCTTTCCCAACTCTACTTTATGTATCATACCAGTAACTTGTAACATTTCCTGGTTTTGTAGAAACCATCCAGCTTTTTCTTAAACTGACCAATGAACCTGCCATAAAAAACGTACATGGACAGACAGTTCCCTAGCTGTACCGTTCTCACAGTTTAAAAACCCGTTCCCAACTCTCCTTTATGTATCATACAGTAAACTTGTAACATTCCTGTTGCAGAAACTATCCAGCTTTTATTAAACTGACAATGAACCTGCCTAACAACGTCCACTGGAAGGACAAGTCATAGCTTTACGTTCTCACAGTGAAAAACCTTTCCCAAACTACTTTATGTTCAATTCAGTAAACTTGTAACATCCTTGTTTGCAGAAGGAGAAACTCATCAGCTTTTATAACAGAACCAATGAACCTGCCCATAACAACGTTTCCACTGAAGGCGTTCCATAGCTTTACTGTTCTCACAGTGAAAAAAACCATTTCCAACTCTACTGATGTATCAATACCCAGTAACTTGTAACATCCTTGTTTGTAGAAACTCATCCAGCTTGTTTATTAAACGGACAAATGAACCGCAATAAAAACACGCCAATGGAAGGCCAGTTCCATGCTTTTCTGTTTCCAGTGAAAAACCCTTTCCCAACTCTACTTTATGTAGCAATACCAGTAACTTGTACATTCCTTGTTTGTAGAAAAACATCCAGCTTTTTATTAAACTGACCAATTGCAACCTGCAATTAACAATGTCCACTGGAAGACAGTCAAGAGCCGTATTTCTTCAGGGACAAACCCTTTCCCAACTCGACTTTATGTATCCATACCAGTACTTGTAACATTCCTTGTTTGGTAGAAAACTCATCCAGCTTTTTATTAAACTGACCAAATGAACCTGCCATAACAACGTCCACTGGAGACAGTTCCATAGCTGTTTACCGTTTCTCACAGTGACAACCTTTCCCAACTCTACTTTATGTATCAATACCAGTACTTGTAACATTCCTTGTTTGTAGAAACTCATCCATCTTTTTCTTAAACTGACCAATGAACCTGCCATAACAAGTCCAGGGAGACAGTTCCCCATAAGCTTTACCGTTCTCATAGTGAAAAACCCTTTCCGAGCTAAAGACTAAAGCTGGGTACACACGGATGAGATATTTTGGTCCGATCGAACCCGATAGTTCAGTGTATCGGCGCCGACGAAAGTATCGCATACGAATGCTGCCCATGTCCGATCGACGTTCGTCAAAATCGGACGAAAGGACGATCGGGAACAGGGTGGAAACCTCGTCCGATCGTGCGGTCCTCGATGGGACCTCACGATCGGTCACGGTGTGAATATCGGATAGAATGCGGCTGCTTTTGCCGCGACGACAGTCACTCTGCGTGACATCGGAGACTCGGGTATTTAAGCAGCCTAGGCGTTGTGAACACCGCACTGGGACCAGTGCTTAATAGCGGATTGTTCTGTGTCTCGGACATCGCTCTATTGGTGACAATGCCCCAGATAGTCATACAATCGTCACCATGGAGGTGGGGATTTAACCCTATTGGGCCCCATCAGGTCCAAGAATGGATGAAGAAACTTTCATCAAGAAGTATATCACAAAACAGGCTGAAACCTCTTTGCCCACTCACATAGGTTGCGTCATGGTCTGTGTGGGGGAAAGGGCAGAGTGGACAGGGCGTGTCAATCGTAGGCGTCGTCGGCTTGAACGGCAAGTGCTTTTCTTCAGTGTTCAGGGATCCAGATTGTTATTTAAAATATCTTCATTTAGACACTGACTGACGATTGTTAAAAGGGAAGTTCCCCTTTGATAAATCATTCAGGAAAAATCTGAAAATTACCCCCTTTTCACTGTTTAGAATAATCTAAATGGAGGGGGGTCTCTTCTGGGAATGCCACTTTTAAAAGAGACGGACCATCAATAACACAGGAACCAGTTATCCTAAATATTTGTGTTTAATAACCATTCTTCAAACTAAAGTTTCCTTCAAGACCAGATGATACAGGACCATTTTGTGTCATACATTTCCAGGGGGTAAAAGCACTGCTGACATTAACGTAATTATCATAGATTTTAAAGTCTACTCTGCTAAGGGGAACTGTGTTGGTCTTTATCCAGTGGGCTTTATTAAACGGGCACCAACTTTCCTTTAAAAATGACATCTTGGATCATGATTATAGCGTCAGTCTATCCAAAGTACAGCAAGTTATAAAGGGGTTTTTTCTTGCTGCATTGTGATCTGTGACATCACAGCACCACTGATCGTACCCCCAAAGTCTCAGTCTGGAGCAGTCATGCTGGGACCAGAGATCATCCGCTGCATCCCTAATAAACAAGCCCCAAAAACTCTAAATAATTTAAGCTAGCAACCAAACCTGAAATTAATTGGTTTACCTCTCCCTAAGTTGTCCCAATAGAGGAAAATATATGGTTTGCAGGGTCTGGACTTGCTTAAGAAAAAGATGGTATTATTTGTTGGTGATGGGAGGGCTTATAACAGCACATAGTGACGTCACAGACCTCAGTCAGGACAAAGAGGTGTCACATGGGAGTACAAGCTTATAACATACAGGATCCAGAGGAAGCTAGAGGACATTCATCCTGGGCTGTGTAGAGGTGAGAGAGGGACCTTTATGGAGACCAGCCTAAGCTGTGACTCAGCCAATGCAAACAATGTGTATGAAGAGTTGTTTTTCGACCTGATAATGTGCCCCGGTGTATGGGCACTTTATTGGGCAAAAACGGCGCGTTCGGTTTGGGGATCGTTGGCCCGTACCAGCCGGTTCTCCCCGATACGAGAAGCCGGTTCAGCCGATAACACAGAAGAGTTGCCGAACACAATAATCGTCCGAAAAGGCGCCGTTCATAAACACAAGCGGCGGGACGCCACCGCACGTGTACGAACCTCTTAACCAATTGGATATGTAGATAAGTCTGGCCCCGAACACAACCCATCCATTGCTTTCCAACCTCATCCATCCACATTTAGATCTGTTAACTCAAAAATTGGCTGTTTGGGTACCAGCACCAACCCAGGTATCCGTCAATGAAGGTCACTAGCCCAGGGTTAAAAGAAAAGATAAAGACCAAATACTACTTACCCTTTATCTCTTATGGGGGGGGCCATGACAAGTGTGCACACATAGTGGGGTATCTTCACCCACTTCGGAGGTCAGGACAAGAAAATAAAATGGGCTCCTTCTCCCAAACATCTCAGTTGTATCTTTTTTAGCGTTGGAAAAAAATAATAAAGGAGAGGAGCCCAGCCCACATCAGGCTTGAGGGAAGAAATAAACTTATTTACACATTTTATTTGCTTTAACAAAGGACCCCCAACAAAAAACAAAAGGGAGAGAGGGAATATGGCCAGAATGAGAATTAACAGTAAGAATCTGAACTTTAGACAGGGCTGAAATTATGAATTTAATGAAAAAACTAAGGGATAAATCTGTAATGCGAATTCCACAGTCGTAAGAATTCCACAAATAAAGAAAGGGGCCACTTTAATAATGATTTTGTAGTTGCAACCTGGGGGACTGTGGGTGGGATAAGTGGTCTTTTACTGCCATCGAGTGGATTAAGAAGTAAAAAAAATTATAAACCATGATGTAAAAAATCTTGCACACACCTTATTAACAAAACGATCACATTAAATTCATGTCACAGGATTTATTATATGTGACAACATTTTTACAAGACCCTCTGGAAATAAAACTAAAAAATATAAAAGCCTCTTGGAAACCTAAAAAAAACCTAAAAGAAAAGAAAAAAAAAGTTGATAAAGTACAGTTGCAGTTTAATGGCATATCAAAATGATGAAAAGATTCAAATAAAAGGTCTTAACGTTAAAACATGTTGATAAATTTTGCCCCAACCATCGATGTTAGCTTTCAAAATGTTAAATCTGAGTGGTTGGGCAAAATTAGCACCAGTTTAATGATCAAGACTTTTATTGAAACCTACCTGAAAGTGTGTAAAACATTACTCAATTTTAACACATCATTGTGGTTATACACACCACTATACAAATCACACAAAAAAAAGATATCACATATCGTGCAACAATAAAGGGAGGATTGTGGATTGTATGACAATTGGTCTTTTTTATCAGACCAAAAATCATTCATAACCAGAATAGTACAAAAGTATATCATTGTGTCGTTAAACATAAAGGGCAATTATACATTTCCCCACACTTATAAACCCACTAAAATAACAGGGAACCTGAGAGGGCTTTATTTAGACGTTCTGGAAGTCAGGTTGGTAAAGTTATGATCACCCCAGGGCTTGTGTTGGTGCAGTTTGTGGACTCACATCGACAAAAGGGACATCTTGGAAATGGAAGCAGTAGAGAAGGGCAACTAATTAATAAGGGGAATGGAAGGGTGCTTTGAATTCGGAAGGCAGATTAGACAAGTTAGGTTGTTCACATTGGAGAAGCGATTGTTTGGTGCGAGGGATTATGATCATTTTTCTAAAAATTATATTAAGGGCCTTACACTGAAACTCTCTGGTGCATTGTTCACAAATCGGTCATATCAGGGACTTGGGAACATCTTTAAGTCGGAAGAAAGACAGTTTCCTCTTCAGGTTAGGAAATGGTTAATTCTTTTACAGTGATAAAAGTTGAAATGGGATGATTGTGAAAACTGTCTTCCAGCGATGTTGGTGGTAATGGCAAGTCATGAATAGACTTTAAAAAGTGACCTGGATTAAGTTTTCTCTAAAAACTAGGAACATATATAATTTCTGGTGTTAATAAATATATTAGTTCTGTGTTGGTACAGGGTACTATATAAATATTGAAGGAATTATGTATTAATAAATATACACTGTAGTTCTGGTTGGTACGGGATACTATATAATATTGAGAATTACTGGTATTAATACATATACTGTAGTTATGGTTGTACGGGGATACTATTATAATATTGAGAAAACTTGGTATTAAGACATTTACTGTAGTTCTGGTTGGGTACGGGGATACTATGTGAATATAAGAATTGGTATTAATACATATACTGTAGTTCTGAGTTTGGTAAGGCGGATACTATCTAATATTGAGAATACTGGTATTAATACATTACCTACTGTAGTTCTGGTTGCGTATAAGGGATACTTAATATTGAGAATTACTGGTTATTAATACATATACGGTAGTTCGGTTTGTACGGGGTTATATTATATACTTGCCAATCTAGGTATTAAATACATATAGGTAGTTCTGGGTTGGTACGGGGATACTATATAATATGACAATTACTGGTATTAATACATATACTTTAGTTCTGGTTGGTAGGGGAGACAATAAGATTGCGAATGACTGGGGTATTAATACAATATTTATCTGTTGTTCTGGGGACTGGGATACTTTCGATGGCCGCTTGGAGTCACGGAATGAATCCCCCCCCTTTGTTTAGCGTGGGAATTGTTGGAATTCATATGGATTTAAACTGTAGGTTAGGTTTTAAAAAGGCGGATGAAACCAAAAAAAACAAAGGTGATTGATGGGACACAGGCGTCTTCCTCAATTTATGGTTACTAAGACCAGCAATATTCTTGGCCAGAAAAACTATAATAAGCTACGAGTCACTGGTCTGTTGGATGTAATTTTGAACGTCACTTTGTAATGTGATTCATTCACCCATCCTCCGTACAATAAGACAAAAAACAATTATTATTTCAATGCCCTTACCCAATCAGGCCCAAGAATCAAATGGTCATAATTTAAAACTTCAACAACTATCTCTTTAGTAATCACTAATCAAACATTTACGCAGGTAATGCCCCACCCCTGTGAGCTAGGACATGCTCAGTTGTTTATGGCAGAAAAAGAGAAAGTGAATCCAGTATTCGAATGTTTTGATTAGGGAAAATAGATATAGGGCGTGTTTCCTTTAAACAGGTACCAAGACTGTATTTATAGGACTGGTATGTGATATGCTGTATGTGATATGACTGTATTGATATGGGCGGTATGGGATAGACTGTAGTGGAGTATGACTTGTGATTGACTAATGGCTGTATGGGTTATATAACTGTATTGATATGAACTGTATGTGAGACTGTATGTGATATGGCTGTATGTGTTAAGACTATGCTGTATATGATGTATGTGAGACTGTTGTGATATGACTGTATGTGATATGACTGTATGTGATATATTGACTGTATGTATATGAGGTGGAAATATGAAAATGGTAGACACTGTATGTATATGGCTGTAATGTGATAGACGTATGTGATATGACTGTATGTGATTAAGGCTGTATGTGTATATACTGTATGTGATTATACTGTATGTGATAAAAACTGATGTGATTATGGCTGTATTGATAAGACTGATGTGATATGGCTGTATGTGATTAGGACTGTATGTGTATAAGACGGTATGTATATGACTGTATGTGATATGACTGTATGTGTAAGACTGTATGTGATAGGCTGTATGTGATAGACTGTATGTGATATGACTGTAGTGGATAAGCTGTATGTGATATGGCTGTAGTGAGATAGACTGTATGTGATATGGCTGTATGTGATAGACTGTATGTTGAATGACTGTGTGTGATATAAGACTGTATGGTGATATGGCTGTATGTGCTATGACGTGTTATGTGATATGGCTGTATGTGATATGAGACTGTATGTGTTATGTATTAGTTATATATGTGTGTGATATGACTGTATGTGAATGGCTGTATATAGTGATATGTATGTATGTGTCTGACTGTATGTTGATATGGCTGTATGATTGACTATGGACTGTATGTGATATGGCTGTGATATGTGATACTGAGCTGTATGTTGATGGGCGTATGTGATATGCGCGTATGTGATAGTGACTGTATGTGATTCTGTAGGCTGTATGCTGTATATGGCTGTATGTGATATGGCTGTATTGTGATATTACCTGTATGTGATATGGCTGTATGTGATATGGCTGTATGTGATATGGCTGTATGTGATATGACTGTATGTGATATGACTGTATGTTATATGACTGTGGTGTGATATGACTGTATGTGATATGGCTGTGTGGATATGACTGTATGTGATATGGCTGTATGTGATATGACTGTGTGTGATATGACTGTATGTGATATGGCTGTATGTGATATGACTGTATGTGATATGACTGTATGTGATATGGCTGTATGTGATATGACTGTATGTGATAAGGCTGTATGTGATATGGCTGTATGTGATAAGGCTGTAGTGATCTGGCTGTATGTATATACTGTATGTTATATGACTGGTGTGTGATATGACTGTATGTGATATGACTGTATGTTATATGACTTTATTTTAAGGGGAACCGGCCCCAGTAGGTGAATGGAAATTATTTATTAAATGCACCAAAGTTTCCCACCCTATAAAATATTTGGGATTAGCTGAGTTGACATATTCTATATCCAAAATCTCCGCAGACATGTCACCCACCACACAAACAGCAGCTAGATAAATCAGACACTGTACTGTTATAGTTTCTATATGAATATTATAGGTAAAGGGAGTGAGTCTTACATGAAAACTTTGATGCTGCTGAATATTTTGTGGATGTCCAGCAGGGGTCGCTGCTTGAAAAATATTTAGAAACAGAGTAAGTAGCGAGTGTAAAACAGAGACAATAATGGTTGTAGAGACAAAAGTCGTCCCACAGACGTGCGATCGTCACCCTGCAATGCACCATGGTGAACCGACGAGTTCTGGGAAGTGATGGCGCTTGGTCGGGCCTCGTTGATGTCCGGCTAATTGGACCGAAACGACCATTTCACCCAGCCAAGCGTCCAGCACTGATCAACTGTTCATTCCACGGCCGTGCGTGGTGAGATGCCCTCGTCTATATGGAAATATACAGGAAATGTATCATGTGGCCACTAAATGAATAAGCAGTATGTGTGATTTACATTGTTAATTAACATGTTAATTAACATGTTAAGATAACATGACAGTGTGTAACATGGTAAATGGATCACATATTATTATTCAGTTATAGGAATGTGTCCTATATCTTTATCATTATTATTATTATTATTATTATTATTATTATTATTATTATTATTATTATTATTCAGTTATAGGAATGTGTCCTATATCTTTATCATTATTATTATTATTATTATTATTATTATTATTATTCAGTTATAGGAATGTGTCCTATATCTTTATCATTATTATTATTATTATTATTATTATTCAGTTATAGGAATGTGTCCTATATCTTTATCATTATTATTATTATTATTATTATTATTTATTATTATTATCAGTTATGGAATGTGTCCTTATCTCTCTTCATTATTTAATTTTATTATTATTATTATTATCATTATTATATTGTATTATTATTATTATATATTATTATTTTTTTATACATTATTATTATTATTATTATTATTATTATATATTCTGGATTTATACTATTATTTTTTTATTTATTATATTATTATTTTATATTATTCAGTTATAGAAAGTGTCCTATATCTCTATCATTATATTATTATTATTATTTAGTATTATTATATATCATATTATTATTTATTATTCAGTTATAGGATGGTTCTATCTTTTATTATATATTATATTATTATTATTGATTATTATTTCAGTTATAGAATGTCCTATATCTTTATATTATTATTATTATATTATTATTATTATTATTATTTATTATTATTATTATTTCAGTATAGGAATGTGTCCTATATCTCTATCTTATTATTATTTATTATTATATCATTATTATTATTATTATTATTATTATTATATTATTATTATTATTATTCATTTTTATAGGAATGTCTCCTATATCTCATCATTATTATTATTATTATTATTATCATTATTATTATTATTATTATTATATATTATATTATTATATTATTCAGTTATAGGAATGTGTCCTATATCTTCTATCATTATTATTATATTATTACTATTATTATTATTATTCATTATTATTATTTATTATTCAGTTATAGAATGTGTCCTATATCTCTATCATTATTATTATTATTATTATTATTATTATTATTATTATCATTATTATTATTATTATTATTCAGTTATAGGAATGTGTCCTATATCTCTATCATTATTATTATTATTATTATTATTATAATTATTATCATTATTATTATTATTATTATTCAGTTATAGGAATGTGTCCTATATCTCTATCATTATTATTATTATTATTATTATTATTATTATTATTATTCAGTTATAGAAATGTGTCCTATATCTTTATCATTATTATTATTATTATTATTATCATTATTATTATTATTATTATTATTATTATTATTATTATTATTATTATTCAGTTATAGGAATGTGTCCTATATCCCTATCATTATTATTATTATTATTATTATTATTATTATTCAGTTATAGAAATGTGTCCTATATCTATCATTATTATTATTATTATTATTATTATTATTATTATTATTATTATTATTATTCAGTTATAGAAATGTGTCCTATATCTCTATCATTATTATTATTATTATTATCATTATTATTATTATTATTATTATTATTATTATTCAGTTATAGGAATGTGTCCTATATCTCTATCATTCTAATTATAGATTTACATGGCACCAACACATTCATTGATACATATCACGCATATATCCATGACTCAAACAAGGGGAGTAGTCTGTATGTGTTTATATGGATCTTAGTATGTTTGTATGAAACATTCTTCATATGTGTTAGTTATTATATGTATCTATTTTGATTGTAATATGTATCTATACGCTAGTTTATATTATCGATATGTGTTGGATGTATCTATGTGTGATTGTTAATATGTATCTATACGCAATAGTTTATATGTATCTATGTGTGATTGTTAATATGTATCTATACGCGATAGTTTATATGTATCTATGTGTGATTGTTAATATGTATCTATACGCGATAGTTTATATGTATCTATGTGTTAGTTTATATTATCTATGTGTGATTGTTATAGTATGTATCTATACGCGATAGTTTATATGTATCTATGTGTGATTGTTAATATGTATCTATACGCGACAGTTTATATGTATCTATATGTGATTGTTAATATGTATCTATACGCGATAGTTTATATGTATCTATGTGTTAGTTTATATGTATCTATATGGTGTTAGTTAATATGTATCTATGTGTTAGTTAATATGTATCTATGTGTTTAGTTTATATTATCTATTTGTTATTTAATATGTATCTATGTGTGTTAGTTTATATGTATCTATGTGTGATTGTTTATATGTATCTATACTATACATGATAGTTTATATGTATCTATATGTGTTAGTTTATATTTATATGTGATAGTTTATATGTATCTATACGTGATAGTTTATATGTATCTATATGTTAGTTTATATGTATCTATATGATAGTTTTATATTCTTGTTAGTTATTGTATCTATATGTGATAGTTATATGTATCTATAGGTGTTTAGTTTATATTTATTCGTGTATTATATTATCAATATGTGTTCGTTTATATTTATACGTGATTGTTTATATGTATCTATATGTGTTAGTTTATTATGTATTTATATGTGTTAGTTTATATTTATATGTGATAGTTTATATGTATCTATATGTGTTTGTTATTTATACGTGATAGTTTTTATGTAATTATAATGTGTTATTTTATATTTATATGTGATAGTTATATATATCTATATGTTTGCTTATATTTATACGTGATGGTTTATATAATACATCTATATGTGTTAGTTTATATGTATCTATATGTGTTAGTTTATATGTGATAGTTTATAGGTGTTAGTTTATATTTATACGTGATAGTTTATATGTATCAATAATGTGTTCGTTTATATTTATACGTGATTGTTTCTATGTATCTATATGTGTTAGTTTATTGTATCTATATGTGTTTAGTTTATATTCTATAAGTGTTAGTTTATATTTATATGTGATAGTTTATATGTATCTATATGTGTTTGTTTATATTTATATGTGATAGTTTATATGTATTTATATGTGTTAGTTTATATTTATATGTGATAGTTTATAATCTATATGTGTAGCTTATATTTATACGTGAAGTTTATACCTCTATATGTGTTAGTTTATATGTATCATATGTTGTTAGTTTTATTTATCTATATGCTTAGTTTATATGTATCTATATGTGTTAGTTTATATTTATCTATACGTGTTAGTTTATATTTATCTATATGTGATAGTTTATATGTATCTATATGTGATAGTTTATATGTATCTGTATGTGTTAGTTTATATGTATCTATATGTGTTAGTTTATATTTTATATGTGATAGTTTATATGTATCTATATGTGTTATTTTATATTTATATGTGATAGTTATATGTATCTATAGTGTGTTAGTTTATTTGTATCTATATGTGTTAGTTTATATTTATATGTGATAGTTTATATGTATCTATATGTGTTAGTTTTATATTATACATGATGTTTATATGTATCACTATGTGTTCGTTTTATTTATACGTGATTGTTTATATGTATCTATATGTGTTAGTTTATAATGTACTATATTGTTAGTTTATATTTTATATGTGATAGTTTCTATGTATCTATATGTGTTTGTTTATATTTATATGTGATAGTTTTATGTATTTTATATGTGTTAGTTTATATTTAATGTGATATTTTATATATATCTATATGTGTTAGTCTTATATTTATACGTGATAGTGTTTAATACATCTATATGTGTTAGTTTATATTTATCTATATGTGTTTGTTTATATTTATCTATACGTGTTAGTTTATATTTATCTATATGTGATAGTTTATGTATCTATATGTGTTAGTTTATATGTATGTATATGTGATAGTTTATATGTATCTGTATGTGTTAGTTTATAAGTAACTAAATGTGTTAGTTTATATGTATCTATATATGTGATAGTTTATGTTTATCTATAGTGTTAGTTTATATTTATACGTGATAGTTTATACGTATCTATATGTGTTAGTTTCTATGTATCTATATGTGTTAGTTTATATTTATCTATATGTGTTAGTTTTATTTATCTATACGTGGTAGTTTATATGTATCTATTGTGTTAGTTATTATTATGTATATGTGTAGTTTATATTATCTCTGTGTTATTTATATGTTCTCTATGTGTTAGTTATTATATGTATCTATATGTGTTTAGTTTATATTTATATGTGATAGTTTATATGTATCTATAGGTGTTAGTTTATATTGTATATAGTGTGTTTTATTTATCTATATGTGTTAGTTTATTGATCTATATGTGTTAGTTTGTATTTATCTATATGTGTAGTTTAATGTGTGTATATGTGTTAGTTTATATGTATTATATGTTTAGTTTTTTATTTATCTATATGGGATAGTCTATGTTCTATATGTGTTAGTTTATATTTATCTATATGTGTTAGTTTATTTTACTATGTTTATAATCTATATGTAGTTTTATATTATCTATATGTGTAGTTTATATTATCTATATGGGGTATTCATATTTATCTATATGTGTTAGTTTTTTTTATCTATATGTGTTAGTTTATATTTATCTATTAGTTTATATGTATCTATATGGGATAGTTTTATTTATCTATATGTTGTTTTATAGTATCTATATGGGGTAGTTCATATTTATCTAATGTGTTAGTTTATATGTGTCTATTAGAAATGGCCGATTTTCAAAGTTCGGTCCTTTTCGAACTTTCGAACTATATGGAAAGTTGGAAAACGGACCCATTAAAGTCAATGGGAGTCGAAATAGTTCAAAAAGTTTGAATGAAATACAATTAAAATATCATGGTAACTTAATGTAAATGGCTGTGGGACCTGGGAATGTCTGGGGAACATGTTCCAATATCCAGGACTTCAAAAATCGATTTACTCTCACGCGTGATCTTTCGAGCTCTCGCTTTCAAACATTCGATAACTATCCAAAATGATATTCACTCGAGTATTGGTATAATAGACATTTTACTCACGGAATTCGATAATTCGATATTCACTTGCGTATTGGTATAATAACATTTTACTCATATTCGTAATTCGATATTTACTCACATATTGGTATAATAGACATTTTACTCATATTCGATAATTCGATATTTACTCACATATTGGTATAATAGACATTTTACTCACTATTCGATAATTCGATATTTACTCACGTATTGGTATATAGACATTTTACTCACATATTCGATGATTCGATATTTACTCACGTATTGGTATATAGACATTTTACTCACATATTCGATATTTCGATATTTACTCGCGTATTGGTATAAGATATTTTACTACTCGATATTCGATAATTCGATATTTCCGTGTATTGGTATAATAGACATTTTACTCACAATTCGATAATTCGATATTTACTCGCATATTGGTATAATAGACATTTTACTCACGGATTCGATAATTCAATATTTACTCGCGTATTGGTATAATGACATTTTACTCACATATTCGATAATTCGATATTTACTCACGTATTGGTGAAATAAACATTTTACTCAATTAAGATAATTCGATATTTACTCGCGTATTGGTATAATAGACATTTTACTTGTATATGTGATAATTTCGATATTTACTCGCGTATTGGTATAATAGACATTTTACTCACATATTCGATAATTCGATATTTACTCACTATTGGTATAATAGACATTTTACTCACATATTCGATAATTCGATATTACTCGCTATTGGTATAATAGACTTTTACTCGCATATTGATAATTTTCGATTATTTACTCGCATATTGGTATAATAGACATTTACTCACATATTCGATAATTCGATATTTACTCGCGTATTGGTATAATAGACATTTTACTCCCGCATATTCGATAATTCGATATTTACTCACGTATGGTATAATAGACATTTTACCACATATTCGAATTTCGATATTTACACGCGTATTGGTATAATAGACATTTTACTCACATATTCCATAATTCGATATTTACTCGCGTTTGGTATAATAGAAATTTTACTCACATATTCCATAATTCATATTACTCATGTATTGGTATATAGACGTTTTACTCACATATCGATATTCAATATTTACTCGCGTATTTGTATAATAGAAATTTACTACTCACATATTCCATAATTCGAATTTACTCACGTATTGGTATAATAGACGTTTACTCACATATCGATAATTCGATATTTACTCGCGTATTGGTATAATAGACATTTTACTCACATATTCGATAATTCGATATTTACTCACGTATTGGTATAATAGACATTTTACTCACATATCGATAATTCGATATTACTCACGTATTGGTATAATAGACGTTTTACTCGCATATTCGATATTCGATATTTACTCGCGTATTGGTATAATAGACATTTTACTCGCCATATTCGTAATTCGATATTACTCGCGTATTGGTATAATAGACATTTTACTCACATATTCGATAATTTCGATATTTACTCGCGTATTGGTATAATAGACATTTTACTCACATATTCGTAATTTGATATTTACTCGGTATTGGTATAATAGACATTAACTCACTATTCCATAATTCGATATTTACTCGCGTATTGGTATAATAGAAATTTTACTCACATATTCCATAATTCGATATTTACTCACGTATTGGTATAATAGACGTTTTACTCACATATTCGATAATTCGATATTTACTCGCGTATTGGTATAATAGACATTTTACTCACATATTCGATAATTCGATATTTACTCACGTATTGGTAATATGAACGTTTTACTCACATATTCGATATTCAATATTTACTCGCGTTTTTGTATAATAGAAATTTTACTCACATATTCACATAATTCGATATTTACTCACGTATTGGTATAATAGACGTTTTACTCACATATTCGTAATTCGATATTTACTCGCGTATTGGTTAATAGACATTTTTCACATTTTCGATAATTCGTATTTACTCACGTATTGGTATAATAGACATTTTACTCACATATTCGATATTCGATATTTCCTCACGTATTGGTATAATAGACGTTTTACTCGCATATTTCGATAATTCGATATTTACTCGCGTATTGGTATAATAGACATTTATCGCATTTCGATATTCGATATTTACTCGCGTATTGGTATAATAGACATTTTACTCACATTTCGTAATTTCGATATTTACTCGCTATTGGTATAATAGACATTTTACTCACATATTCGATAATTTGATATTTACTCGCGTATTGGTATAATAGACATTTACTCACATATTCCATAATTCGATATTTACTCGCGTATTGGTATAATAGAATTTTACTCACATATTCCATAATTCGATATTTACTCACGTATTGGTATAATAGACTTTTTATCACATATTCGATAATTCGATTATTACCTCTATTGGTATAATAACATTTTATTCACATATTCGATAATTCGATATTTGCTCGCGTATTGGTATATAGACATTTTACTCACATATACATAATACGATATTTACTCACGTATTGGTATAATGAATTTTTCACTCACATATTCGATAATTCGATATTTACTCGCGTATTGTATAATAGACGTTTTACTCGCATATTCGATAATTCATATTTACTCACTTGGTATAATAGACATTTTACTGCGCTATTCGATAATTTCGATATTACTCGCGTATTGTATATACATTTTACTTTACTACCACATATTCGTAATTCGATATTATCTCGCGTATTGGTATAATAACATTTTACTCACATATTCGATAATTTTGATATTTACTCACGTATTGGTATAATGACATTTTACTCACATTCGATAATTCGATATTTACTCGCGTATTGGTATAATGACATTTTACTCCATATTCGATAATTCGATATTTACTCGCGTATTGGTATAATATTCTTTTTTACTCACATATTCGATAATTCGATATTTACTCTGCGTATTGGTATAATAGACATTTTACTCACATATTCGATAATTTTTGATTTTTACTCGCGAATTGGTATAATAGACTTTTACTCGCATATTCGATAATTTCTGATATTTACTCGCGTATTGGTATAAAGACATTTACTCACATATTCGATAATCGATTTTACTCGCGTATTGGTATAATAGACATTTTACTCACATATTCGAATTCGATATTTACTCAGTATTGGTATAATAGACATTTTACTCACATATTCATAATTTTGATATTTACTCTGCGATTGGTATATAGACATTTTACTCGCATATTCGATATTTTCGATATTTACTCGCTATTGTATAATAGACATTTTACTCACATATTCGATAATTCGATATTTACTCGCGTATTGGTATAATAGACATTTTACTCACATATCGATAATTCGATATTTACTCACGTATTGTTATAATAACATTTTACTCACTATTCGATAATTCGATTTTTACTCGCGTATTGGTATAAAAGACATTTTACTCACATACTCGTAATTCGTATTTACTTGCATGTTGGTAATAGACATTTTACTCACATATCGATGATTCGATATTTACTCGCGTATTGGTATAATAGACATTTTACTCACATATTCGATATTCGATATTTACTCGCGTATTGGTAAAATAGACATTTTACTCGCATATTCGATAAATCGATATTTACTCACATATTGGTATAATGAACATTTTACTCACATATTCGATAATTCGATATTTACTCACGTATTGGTATAATAGACATTTTACTCACATATTCGATAATTCGATATTTACCCGCGTATTGGTATAATAGAACATTTTACTCACATATTCGTATTCGTATTTACTCGCGTATTGGTATAAATAGACATTTTACCACAATTCTTTAATTCGATATTTACTCGCGTATTGGTATAATAGACTTTTATACTCACATATTCGATATTCGATATTTACTCGCATATTGGTATAATAGACTTTACTTGCATATTTGCACCTTAACATTCGAACATTCAATAATTATCGAAAGTCCGAGAAATCCGGGTCCGGTATATTTCGAGAAGTCTAGTTCTATCATGTGATAGTTTATATGTTCTATATGCGGGGCCGCCTGCGCAATTGATATGTATGAACGCCGTTTCGGCCGATAATAGTGCTGTGTATGGGCACCTTCTCGCCTCTCGGGCCCGACCAGCCGGATATCTTCAAAAGAGCGTCCGTTTCAGCTGAAACAGCCATTCATACTGTTACATTTGTGTGTACACCCTTTATGCATTGCAAATATATGATACCAAATACTGTGCTGGTTACCAGATATGGTAGGATGTAAGGGTAGATTTATCATATAGATAGATATATAGAATCCATATACTGTGCTGGTTACCGGATAGGTAGGATGTAAGGGTAGATTTATCATATATAGATATATAGATACCATATACTGTGCTGGTTCCAGATAGGTAGGGATGTAAGGGGAGATTTATCACATATAGATACCATATACTGTCTGGTTCCGGATAGGTAGGATGTAAGGGTAGATTTATCATATATAGAAATATAGATATCTATACTGTGCTGGTTACCAATAGGTAGGATGTAAGGGTAGATTTATCATATTAGATATATAGATACCATATACTGTGCTGGTTACCAGATAGGTAGATGTAAGGGTAGATTTATCTATTATAGATCCCATATACGTGCTGGTTACCGGATAGGTAAGATGTAAGGGTAGATTTGTCATATATAGATATATAGATATCATATACTGTGTCTGGTTACCGGACAGGTAGATGTAAGGGTAGATTTATCATATAAGATATATGATACCATAATCTGTGATGGTTACCGATAGTAGGATGTAGGGTAGATTTATCATATATAGATATATAGATATCATATACTGTTCTGGTTACCAGATGGTAGGATTAAGGGTAGATTTATCATATATAGATATATAGATACCATATACTGTGATGTTACCGGTAGGTGGATGTAAGGATAGATTATCATATATAGATATGTAGATACCATATCCTGTGCTGGTTACCGGATAGGTAGGATTAAGGTAGATTTATCACATATAGAATGATACCATATACTGTGCTGGTTACCCAGATAGGTAGGATGTAAGGGTAGATTTATCATATTAGATACCATATACTGTGCTGGTTACCGGATAGGTAGGATGTAAGGGTAGATTTATCATATATAGATATATAGATACCATAACTGTCTGGTTACCGGATGGTAGGATGTAAGGGTAGATTTATCATAGATGGATATATAGATACCATATACGTGCTGGTTACCGGACAGGTAGGATGTAGGGTAGATTTTATCATATATAGATATATAGATATCATATACTGTGCTGGTTACCACAGATGGTAGGTTGTAAGGGTAGATTTATATCATATATAGATATATAGATACTATATTCTGTGCTGGTTACCGGCAGGTAGGATGTAGGGTAGATTTATCATATAAGATTATTAGTACCATATACTGTGCTGGTTACCGATAGGTAGGATGTAAGGGTAGATTTATCATATATAGATATATAGATACCATATACTGTGGCGGTTACCAGATGGTAGGATGTAAGGTAGATTTATCATATATAGATTATAGAATCATATACTGTGCTGGTTCCCGGATAGGTGGATGTAAGGGTAGATTTTCATATATAGATATAAGATACCATTACTGTGCTGGTTACCGATAGGTAGGATGTAAGGGTAGATTTATCATATATAGAATATAGATACCATATACTGTGTTGGTTACCGGATAGGTGGATGTAAGGGTAGATTTATCATGTATAGATATATAGATACCATATACTGTGCTGGTTACCAGATAGGTATGATGTAAGGGTAGATTTATCATATATAGATATATAGATACCATATACTGTGCTGAGCCATATCACATACAGCCATATCACATACAGCCATATCACATACAGTCATATCACATACATCCATATCACATACAGTCATATCACACTCACCATTATCCACATGGACACTGGGAATCGCCAGGTTTCTTTATTTTATTGCTAAAGGGTTGAAATTAAGGGGACAAAATGAATACGTGTATGTTTGTATGTATATGTATGTATGTACCTATATGTATGTATGTATATGTATCTATATGTATGCATGTATATGTATGTATCTATATGTATGTATGAATATGTATGTATGTATTATGGATGTACTGTATGTTATGTATCTATATGTTGATATGGATGTTATCTATATTTGTAAGTATGTATAATGATATTATGATCATGTATGTATCTATGTTGTATGTATGTATATGTATCATGTCATATGTATGTATGTGTATGAATAGTTATGTTATGTATAGTGATGTATGCTATGATGTATCTATGTATTATGTTCTATATGTAGTATGTTATGTATGTATCTATATTAATGTATGAATATGTATGTATGTATGTATGTATATTGTAATATATGAATTTAATGTAATGTATATGTATGTATCTGTATGTGATGGTCTGTATGTATTAGTATATGTATGTATCTATTATGTTATGTATGTATTATGTATTTGAATTATTTGTATTGTATGTATGTCTATATGTTATGTATGTATGGTTGCATGTATGTAATGGTCTATGTATTGTATGTATGTATCTTATGTAGTATGTATGCTAATATGTATATGTAGTGTATCTATATGTATGTATGCTATTAATGTATGTATCTATGTTGTTGTATGTATGTATGTATATATGTATGTATCTATATGTATGTATTGTATGTATACATAGTTTTATTTATATAGCGCCACTTGGGTACACAGCGCTGTCATTAAACAATACAGATTATACAGGTAATGTATATGTTTATTTATATAGCGCCACTTGGGTAACACCGCTGTTACATTATAACAATACGATTACAGTATGTATGTATATGTTTTATTTATATAGCGCCACTTGGGTACCAGCCTGTACATTATAACAATACAGATTATACAGTATGTATGTATATGTTTTATTATAGCGCACTTGGGACACGCGCTACATTTAACAAACAGATTAACGTAGTAATTATATGTTTATTTATATAGCGCCACTTGGGTACACAGCGCTGTACATTATAACAATACAGATTATACAGTATGTATGTATATGTTTATTTATATAGCGCCACTGTACAGTATTAAAATACAATAAAGTCATACAAGGGGGATAAATACATAGATAGTTCAGTTCATAATATATAATTATATAATAGAAGTCTAGGGCTTTCCCACAAGAGGTAATGAGGTCCCTCCTGCCCCGTAGAGCTTACAATCAGTTAGGTGGGTAACATACAGAACAATGGAATGGGTATAAGTGTTGGAGTGAGACGTATACAGTATAAAATAAAACAATTCTATATAAATAACAGAGACAGCCAGGGAGATATGATACAAACCTCAGTATTATGTTATAGATATGTATGAGTTCAAGTTATGGTTATGTGTATTATGTTAATGTAATTATGTTATTATATGTTATGTTTTTTGTTATATGTATTGTTTATGTTGTTATGTTTGTTATTCTATGTTTATGTTACATGTTATGTAATTATGTTTATGTTGTTATGTTTTGTTTGTGTTATTGTTTTGTTTTGTTATGTTATTATGTTTTGTTTATGTTCAGGTATATCCCGTCGTTGTGCGAAATGTTATATGTTGATAATTTCAACGTTTTAAAATTGTGAATGGTTCGTTACTTCCCACAATGCCATCTGTATTTCCATAGAATCCAATCCGGCCATTATCATTGATAACAAGGGCACAGGACACAACACAACCACAGCATATTAATATCACAATAACCCGGCAAAACGTTACTGTGCTGTTGGCGATTTTACGACAATACTGTACCTCCCCCTAATCTCCTAATAGTTGCAGAAATACAATGAATACTGTGCCAAGTCTCAACCCAATGGGGTTTCATGTCTTTTCTGGTTCCGTTTTTAAAAATCCGCCTTTAAATCAAGTTTTGTTGCTGTTCGTAACCGGGGGGGGGGTTAAACGGAACCTGAAACATAATCTGCCCTGCCATCTCTCCCTAGGGTGAGGGGGTGGCACGTGCATAGAACTTCCATTCCAGGGGTAGCCAGTGCCCAGAGAAATTTGTTTCAATTTGCCTTTTAAAACGGGGCAAGACTGGGCCCCATTTTGTGCTAAGGTTCAAAACTACCAGTCTGTGTGCCAACCTGTTTTACCATTTTCCTGTGTGCCAAGCATTTAACCAGTGCGGGCTGTGTACAGTGCCAGTTTCCCAACTGTCTGCAGTCCAAGCATTGAACCAGTCTTTGTGCCAACTATTTTACCAGTGGTTAGACACAAAGCATTTACCACTCTTTGTGTGCCAGACATCTTTACCATTGTCTGTGTGCCAAGCATCTTTACCATTGTCTGTGTCCAGCATCTTAACATTGTCTGTGTGCCAAGCATCTTTACATTGTCGGGCCAAGCATCTTACCATTGTCTGTGTCCAAGCATCTTTACCATTGTCTGTGTGCCAAGCATCTTTACCATTGTCTGTGTGCCAAGCATCTTTACCATGTCTCTGTGCCAAGCATCTTTACGTTGTCTTTGTGCCAGCATCTTTACCATTGTCTGTGTGCCAAGCATCTTTACCATTGTCTGTGTGCCAAGCATCTTTACATTGTCTGTGTGCCAAGCATCTTATACATGTCTGTGTGCCAAGCATCTTTACCATTGTCTTGTGCCAAGCATCTTTACATTGTCTGTGTGCCAGCATCTTTTACCATTGTCTGTGTGCCAAGCATCTTACATGTCTGTGGGCAAGCATCTTTACATTGTCGTGTGCCCAGCATCTTTACATTGTCTGTGTGCCCAGCAGCTTTTACCATTGTCTGTGTGCCAGCATCTTTACATTGTCTGTGTGCCAAGCATCTTTCCATTGTCCTGTGTGCCAAGCATCTTTACCATTGTCTGTGTGCCAAGCATCTTTAAACCATTGTGGTGTGCCAAGCATCTTTACCATTGTCTGTGTGCCAAGTATCTTTACCATTGTCGTGTGCCAGTATCTTACCATTGTCTGTGTGCCACTATCGTACCATTGTTCTTTGTGCCAAGTCTCTCTTACATTGTCTGTGTGCCAAGTCATCTTTACATTGTCTGTTGTGCAATCATCTTACCATGTCTGTGTGCCAAGCATCTTTACTGTATTGCACATCTATTGTCTGTGTTGCAGCATCTTTACCATTGTCTGTGTGCCAAGCATCTTTACCATTGTCTGTGTGCCAACATCTTTACCATTGTCTGTGTGGCAAGCTTTTAACATTGTCTGTGTGCCAAGCTCTTTACCATTGTCGTGTGCCAAGCCTCTTTACATGTCTGTGTGCCAAGCATCTTTACATTGTCTGTGTGGCCAAGCATCTTTTACCATTGTCGGTGTGCCAAGCCACTCTTTACATTGTCTGTGTGCCAAGCATCTTTACATGCTCAGTTCTTCGTCCTAGTGCAAGGCATCTTACCATTGTCTGTGCCAAGCATCTTTACCATTGTCTGTGTGCCAAGCATCTTACCATTGTCTGTGTGCAAGTATCTTTACATGTGTTGTGCCAAGTATCTTACCATTGTCTGTGTGCCAAGTATCTTTACATTGTCTGGGTGCCAAGTATCTTTCCATTGTCTGTGTGCCAAGTATTCTTTACATTGTCTGTGTGCCAAGATCTTTACATTGTTGTGTGCCAGCATCTTACCATTGTCTGTGTGCCAAGCATTTTACATTGTGGTGTGCCAAGCATCTTACATGTCTGTGTGCACAGCATCTTTACCATTGTCTGTGTGCAAGCATCTTTACCTGTTCTGTGGCCAAGCATCTTTACCATTGTCTGTGTGCCAAGTATCTTTACATTGTCTGTGTGCCAAGCTCTTACCATTGTCTTGTGCCAAGTATCTTCACATTGTCTCTGTGCCAAGCATTTGACTAGCGTCAGTTGGTTGTTGTTTTAGAAGGTTTGGAGGATCTAGTTTAGAAATACAGTTTGAATCTGATTGGATAGATTTGCTAGGTGTTGGGGAGAATACTCTCTGTGTTTAAAATGAATTGTTGAAGTTTTTATGGAAATGATTATTTGTTTGCAGTGCTGATTTGTGTTTGCGGCGAGGTTGGGGGGCCCCTGCCCAAGTTTCAGGGCCCATAAGTCTGTATCGCCTACACTCAGCAAACTCAGGGATCTTTTCTCCAGTGAGTTACTATTCCTCCCATCGAGCGCCGTTTTATTATCTTATGGAGTAAATGGAGTTTGTATGTTTATATAAGTTCCATCTCCAATAGCCCATTGACACACCGCTGTTTAACATCACCAGATGAGTAGGAATGTAGGACGGATCCTTAACGAACCGTAAATGGAATAATTCAAATAATAATAAATTAACAAGATCTCTGTCTGTTCATGTCAAGAGACCGCGGCTTTTAAAGATACGGAGCGAAGAAAAAATCGGATGATTAGTGAGTGGAAATGGAGTTAAACACAGAATGTTGTCAGTTGGGTTCAGTTCTAAAATCTCCTCCTACTGTGTGATCATCCACCTTCCAGACGTCCCTGTAATGCGGCTGTTTGGGATGTGTTTATATCCATTCAATAGGAAAAGCGAATTGTTCACATATAAAGTCATAGATAATGGACATAATGAATAAATACAGTAAGCTGATAAAAGCATTAGGTCGTGTTTTGAATAACTTAGATTGCGTCTGATAACCCAGGCCTGATCCTTCATTATCCTCACTTTGGATAGAAGGTCCATCTTGGAATTTCTAATAAGGGACTTTCAACGTGTTTACACAAACGCTGTGAACTCACTTTTGTTTGAGGACTGAAAATCCGTGATAGATGTTAAAGGAAAGAACATCATTTATTTCCCAAAATGGCAGCGTTCCCGAAAAAAAAAAATTGCTCGGTTTGGAAAAATAGTCCAGAGATAAACTTCACGTCTGGGAGATTAATGTGGGACGCGGCCTGGGAAAGATTTCATTGGTCTAAACTGGGGGGGGGGGGAATTGGCATTTTCTAAGAGATGAATTTGTCAGAAGAGAATAAGCCCAAGGCATTTAATTCTCATAGAAATTCCCTTCTTGCTAACAGCGTCATTGTTTACAGTGCCTTGGATTAACAGAGTAAAATGTATTGCCGCTTCGCTTATTCACTAATTTCCTAAACTAGAGTGTTATAACTTATCACGGAGTAATTATCCCTGGCAGAGGAAGAGGAATGGCTTGTTATTATACCACTAGAGTCTTAAGTAGTTTTTGTCTAGCGCGCTAAATAGGTAGAGGTTATTGCGTGGTGCGTAGGTAAATAATTGCTGTACTAAAAATTACATTTTGTCGGATAAAGATTTGTACAGTTAACTGTATAAAAAAATGATTCCCTGATTTCCCGGCGTCTCCTTCCCTGGACTAATAAAAGCTAAAGATTACCCGTTATTTCCTTGGGGGCGGTTTTATGCATGTCTCACTAGTGAAAGGGAATTTTGAGAGGTTTTGTTTACTAGTTAAGATCGTTAAATGTAAGTAAAGTGTTTGGAAACAGTTTTGATACAAATTTGTTTTTTCATTCTGTGAATTAATTTTTTATAACAAACTTAAAGAATATGAGGGTGTTGTTTATAAAAGTTAACGAAAAAATGCGTTAATTATCTCACCTTGTTCTTGTATATTTATATTTTGACATATGACTGCTGGTTCTTTTAAACATGACATTTTTATTTCAAGGAACGAACAATCCATATGTCAATAATAAAGGCACTAAGAACATCCTTATAGCCATTATAGATATATATACATTAATAAAATTAGATATACCACCAATGGGAATGCTATATCTAGCAGTTGACGGTGATATTTCCTTCCTGTATACTAGCAGTTGACGGTGATATATTCTTCCTGTATACTAGCAGTTGACGGTGGATATTTCCTTCCTGTTATCTAGCATTTGACGGTAGATATATCCTTCCTGTAAATCTAGCGTTACGGTGGATATTTCCTTTCTTTATATCTACGTTGACGGTGGATTTCCCTTCCGGTATAATCTAGCAGTTGACGGTGGATATATCCTTCCTTTATATCTAGCAGTTGACGGTGGATATTTCCTTCCTGTATATCTAGCAGTTGACGATGGATATATCCTCTGTATATCTAGCAGTTGACGGTGGATATTTCCTTTCTGTATCTATTCATTTGCAGTTGGATATATCCTTTCGTATATCTGCAGTAGAGGGTGGATATTTCCTTCCTGTATATCTAGCATTTACGGTGGATATTTCCTTCCTGTAATATCTACAGTAGAGGGTGATATTTCCATCTGTATATCTAGCGTAGAGGGTGGATATTTCCTACCTGTATATCTAGCAGTTAATGATAGTATACTGTATATTCACAAATTTATCTTGCATTGCCAATGAATACTCTGTTTTTGCCAGTAAAATATTTTCTTCTGTCACTTGGCAGTAGATGAGTCAAATCTTTTTTTGTGTCAATAAGATATTAATTGTCTCTGCACTCTGTACTCCTACTGCACCCTGTTTCACAACCACGATAAAATATTATTAATGGTGTTGTCTTGGGTTAAATTTATCTTGGCTCATTCTTGAGTCCTTATTCACAACCTGACATTTTTTACAATTAACTTGACAAACAATAATTTTAGTAATTTAATAAGAACTTTTCAGTCCCAGCTTGTTTCATTTATTGTTCTAAATCTTATTACAAATGTTTGATAAATGCTATACTATACAATTATGTTCTAATTATCAGTTAAAGGTAACTGTGGTATCCATACAAGTGCCCTATTAGAAAGGATTGTAATGTTATACTTCCTTGTCTTTCCTGACTTTCTGAGTCTGTGTGACTGCACATGATGAGCTGTGTATAAAGCCCCACCCCTAAAACAATAGATCTATTCAGAAGCTTGTTACAGACCTGCCACAATTCACTGTTCATTCTTCCTTTACTGTGGACAGGCATTTTTTGGCTTGGGGTTAGCTTTTAAAAATGATTTAGACTGAGACTTCGGGACAGACCAGTGGTGCTCCTCATTTCTGCCTCTGTCTCTGCTGCCTTCTATCATCTCTCTTACAATATGAAAAAACCTTCTGTTACTTTCACTAGCTCCCATTGTATTATATAGACAACAAGTCTTATCATTCATTTATTAGTTGTAAATACCTAACAGGAGATAAAATAAACCTATATTTTACTGTACAAATCAACTGTGATTGGAGAGAAGACCCCTTTGACAAACAGCCATTTAGAAATGCGCCCAATCACCTATCAGACTGATGGGAGTGACTGGAGTGTGTCCCTTAACGCTATGGATTTCATTGGGTATAGTCTTCACATACACAATCACTACAATTGGAAATGTTATGCCCAGGGATATAACCTAGTATTTTAGACCCTTATTCTGGTTAATATTCATTTAACTGGGGGGGGTGACATGCTGATATATCCTGTGTGTACCTACCATTCAACCATTGCAAAGGAGTCCTCAAGAGATTGTGGAAACTGTTGATCCATTATTGTAATGATACAGATCTATTTCTCTAGATATTTATCAATGTTCTGTATTTGTATGAATTACGTATTTGGTGTATTGATGTCACAGAGATAAATAAAAAATAATATTAATCAGGGTTATTCAATAAAAGTTCTTATCATTTAAAATGGGTGCTAATTTGCCCCAACCAATCATATGTTAGCTTTCAAATGTTAAATAAGTTCTGATTGGTGGGGCAAAATTAGTACCATTTTACAATAAATAGAGATTTATTTTAGATTTATTATTCATATTGTATAATATGTATTTTGATGTATATGACTGAGAAAGGAATGTAATAACATATATCATTTATCTAGGGGGTTCCCTGAGACTGAAATGTTTCAAGCGGTCCCCACTGATAAAAAGGTTGAGAAACACCGATCGAGCCTTTTTGGGTCGAAGGTTCAAGCAAAATAAGTCAACTGACCAAAATATGTCTACATCCAATATCTCCCATAATTGCAGATAAAGGCTGTAGCCATGTTAGTCCAGTAGCAGATACTAAAAAGTGAGTCCTGTAGGCTAAGGTGATACATTTTATTATGGACGTACAGTAATATGACCTATTACATCCTCCTATATTACTCATCTTTAGTATATCCAACATTCGGAATGGTGGTCAATAAGATTTTCTCATAGAGTCACCCACAAAGTAAAACCATGGGCGTTTGTTTGTTCTTTGTTTTTTTGTTTGGGGGGGGTCTTTATATTTTAGGATAATTTAGTGGAATGGAAATATAAACAGGTCTTTTCAGCCCCGTGTGTTGTATCGATAAGCAAGGGGCAGACAATGTGATTGATCGGGAGACCCCCAACATACCAATCCCCTAGAGAACCAACACAGGATGTATATGGTGGTGGAATATTCCAGAGTAGTCTTGGGGTTCAATCATTATCTCCTAATTAATATGGCACATCCCTGTCAATTAAAGTCCACTCCTACCTTTAAAATGATTCTAGATGCAGTGTATCCAAGTTAACAGCAGTATAAAGAGTGGTACTTCCTGCTTACACAGTGAGCTTGACATCACCAGCACCATTGGTCCCCCCCCAGTCTCAGTTAAGAGCAGTGCCCTGCATCACAGAGAGTATCTATAGCATCATAAGCCACAAACACCCACTCCAAACCTTAAACATTTTTAAAGCTATCCCCAACCTGAAAAAAAATGTTTTCTCTCCTTAAGGGGGTTTATAGGTAGAGGAAAGGAAAGAGAAGATTGCAGGTCTGTACTAGCTTCAGAAATTAAAAAAAAACCTTTTTTTACATGTGCCTTCACAGGCGCAGACAGACAGGACAGACAAGGAAGTACAACTTAAGCTCCAGAAATTTAGAGACCATAGTTACCCTTTATAACAGGATTAAATCCCATAGTGTCAATTTGGGGTCTACCAGATCAAATTATAATCCCATCACTTATCTTGTGGTGATACAACAAGATAACCGCCAGGTATTGCCATCGGGGGGATTAGGGTACGGAGCACTTTAACGCTCCACAACCTCTACCGTTAAGTTTCGCACTACGGTGTAGCGGTAAACGTAACGGTAGGGGTTTTGGATCGTTGCACAGCGCTGTTTCCATTTGTAAATGACGCTATGCTCTAAAATCCATCAAAACCCACGTTAACCCAAAATTTCTTCGGTTAACGTGGGCTTTAGACGGAATTGGGCCATATTGTATCTCCCTCCTTATCGTTAGAAATGGTGCTAATTTGCCCCAACCAATCAGATGTTAGCTTTTAAAACGCTAAATAAGATCTGATTGGTTGGGGCAAAATTAGACACCATTTCTAACGATAAGAACATTAATTGAATTGAAGTTTTACCAATCTATTTGGGGAAAATACGGGTTTTTATGTATTTTTGAAAATATGAGAAATCCTCGTAATTTTCGAAAATTTTCAAAAACACGGTTCGGAAAAGTTTGGAAGGTGGAAAACGGGAAGATCCGCGATATCCACCATTCGCAAATAAGGTAAATCCACAGCGGATTCGGATCCGCGAACTGGCCCATCACTAGTAATGAGTAGATGGCGAGAAGCACAATTCACCATCCAATCATCATTTAAAATTGCATAGGAGGTACAATATGGCCCAATTCTGTCTAAAACCACCACGTTAATCGGAGAAAATTTTGGGTGTTAACGTAGGTTTTAGACGGATTTTAGACACAGCTCCATTTCTAATGTTTTTGGAAATAGCGCTGTGGCTAACGATCCAAAACTCCTACCGTGAGGTTTTAGCGCTACTTGGCGAACTTACGGCACAGTTGTGGTGCGTTAAAGTCCGCCTCCTTACCTTAGCCCGATCCGCAATGCAATACCGACGTAATCTCGTTTACGTAATCTCGTTTACGTCAGTTATTGTATCGCGGAGTCGAGCTAAGGTAAGTAACGCTTTAGATTTGGATCTTCCCGAATTTCTTAATAAATCCACTCACTTATAAATTCCTTTTTTAGCCTTTAGTTCTCCTTCTGATTCCTTTAACTGACCGAAGTTCTCATTTAAAGTAACAGAACTTATTTTAACCATAATTCTTTAAAACAATGTTCATGGAAATCCTGTAGGTTTCTATCTATAATGAATATATAACCAAAAGTACACACAATATTCTAGGAGAAAGGGGGGTTTATTAATCTTCCTTGTAACCCCTGAAATCTCCAGTTGTAAACAATGAACTTTCTTTGTTAATTTACTGATAGGAATTTCCCGAAATCTAATATTTCCTGACGGGGTTAAATCTCTTCCTAACTGTAGCCTGACAGCTGTAGATATGGTCACTAAAAGGATCCACCCAATAATGGACCCTGTATGGGTCCACTAATTGGTTAATCAGGGAAAGGCTTTTTTACATTCATTCTGTCTCTTTTATTATTTCTCCTTATTAAGGATAAATAAAGGTCAAAATTCGCCTTGGTTGCCATCTTGTTCGTATTGTATAAACGCAGGTGGGAGTAGGAAACCGTGTTGGCAGCCCGGACCCCCAACTATGAATTGGGGTGATGATGTGTTGTTTAACGGTATAATCACAGTGTATATATTCTTTTATTTTTAAGATATTACTTTAGGTTATCCTTTAACCTATTCCACACATTGGGCCATATTTATAAAGCCCGCGTAATCGTTGTTACGATCGGTAACCCATTCGGAGATTAACAATCGTAATTTACTGATATTGAAAGTAAATCTACGATAACGAAATCCAGTTTTACGATCCCCCTAGAGTACCATTGCGGCATTCTACGATATTACCGCACGGTATTCTTGATTGAACGTTCGTTAATTAACAACGTTCGGGCTGTAACTGTATGATCGCACATTTACGACCACTAAATAAGTAAATTAACGCTAAGCAGTCGATACAGCGGCTTATAAATACCAATTGAAAAAAGCCTCCAGCTGCAACCACAGATTCCTTCCCCATAGCCTAACTTTAATACTCCCCAGACCGTGAACTGGTGGAACTTTTCCCCCTGAGCTCAATGTTGATTATTATTAGAATTATAAACATTTGCCGAACCCCAATTAGGATGTCAATGTTAGAATTTGTGGCACAACCAATGGAAATGTGTCGTCCATCCAAGCCAGAGGAACAGCTGGACACTTCATCTTAAATGGATGGAAGGTTTAATAATGACATTTTATATTTTGGTAAAATAGATTTCATAGACCGTGAATATCCCCTATAGGGGTCCCAGACAAACCCCATTTACTCAAGAAAAATAACCAGGCGGGAGACCAACATTACAATTTAAATCCGATACTGTAAATGGGGATCATTTTTTGGGTTTTTTAGTGATTTAATAGTGAGATGTCAATGAAATAAATGGTCAATGTCTCCCCAGGGAATGTAAGGAATAACTTTGTTTTCAGCGTTAAAGGATAAGTATGATGTAAACGCAAGTTAAGTTAATTGGATATCGGCTGTAGAAAAACATCATGTTGGAGGGTATGTGTTTTCATAAGTGTAACTATTAAAGGGGTAATGTTGGAGGGATGTGTTTTCTATAACGTGTAACTATTAAAGGGGAAGTTGGAGGGTATGTGGTATCTATAAGTGTAACTATTAAGGGGTAATGTGGAGGTATGTTGTTTCTCATAAGTTGAACTATAAGGGAATGTTGGAGGGATGTGTTTTCTATAAGTGTAACTAGTAAAGTGGGAATGTTGGAGGGTATGTGTTACTATAAGTGTAAACTATTAAAGGGGATGTTGGGAGGTATGTGTTTCTTCATAAGTGTAAACTATTAAAGGGGGAATGTTGGAGGTAGGTTGTTTCTATAAGTGTAACTATTAAGGGGAATGTTGGAGGGTATTTGTATCTATAATGTGTAACGATTAAAGGGGAATGTTTGGAGGTATGTGTTTACTATAAGTGTACTAGTTTAAAGGGGGATGTGTGAGGGTATGTGTTTCTATAAGTGTATCTATTATAAGGGGAAGTGGAGGGTTATGTTTGTTTTCTCTAAAGTGTACTATTAAAGGGGTAATGTTTGGAGGGTATGTGTATCTTAGCTACGTGACTCCATCTAATATAAGGGGTGAAATGTTGGAGGGTATGTGTTTTTCTATAGGTAACTTTAAAGGGTGTTGGAGGGTATGTGTTTCTATAAGTGTATCTATTAATGGGGATGTTGAGGGATTTGTGTTCGATTAAGTGTAACTATTAAAGGTGGTACTTGTTGGAGGGTATGTGTTTCTATAAGTTTAACACTAATGTAATTAGGTATTGGTCTATAGTTTTAGGACTGTTGGGTATGTGTGTTCTATAATGTAATCTATTAAAAGGGGAATGTTGGAGGGTATGTGTGTCTATCAAGTGTATACTATTAAAGTGGTATGTTGGAGGGTAATGTGTGATCTATAAGTGTAACTATTAAGGGGTAATGTTTGGAGGGTATGTGTTGTCTATAAGTGTAACTATATAAGGGGAATGTTGGAGGGTATTGTGTTTGCTATAGTTGTCACTATTAAAGGGGAATGTGTGGAGGGTGATGTGTTTTATCTTAATATATCGGGGTGTGGGTATGACTATGTGTAATATAAGGGAAATGTTTGAGGTCATTGCCTGTATCTCTATAAGTGTTCTTTATACGGGGGAATGTTGGAGGGGTAGTGTTTTTCTATAAGTGTAACTATTAAATGGGGTGTGAGTATGTTGTAGAGGAATATAGGTGGGATGTTGTGATCTATAAGTGTAACTATTAAGGGGAATGTTTGAGGGTATGTGTCTTCTATAGTTGTAACTATTACGGTGGAATTGGCACCTGGAGGGTTATTGTGTTTCTTAAGTTGTAACTATTAAAGGGTGAATGTTGGAGGGTATTGTGTTCTATAAGTGTAAACTATTAAAGGGAAGGAAGTTGGAGGTATGTGGTATCTATAAGTTAACTATTAAAGGGGAAAATGTTGGAGGTAGTGTATTAGTGCTACCACATTAAGGGTCCTCCGATGTTTTTTTATAAGTTACTCTATTAAAGGGGTAATAGTTGGAGGGTATGTGTTTTCTATAAGCTAACTTTAAAGGGGGAATTTTGGAGGGTCATGTGTTTCTATGAGTTAACTATTAAAGGGGCGAATGCTTGGAGGGTATGTGTATAAGGATGTAACTATTCCTGACGGTGGGATGCTTGGTTTCGGGCTATTGTTCTTTACCTTGTATCTTTAAACCGGGAACCTGTTTCGTGGGCTTTTTGTGCTTTCTTACTAGTGTAACATTAACGGGGTATTGGGGGGTATGTGTTCTAGTCTAAGTGGTAAACTATTAAAAGGGGGACTGTTTTGAGGTATTGTGGGTCTTATAAGTGTAACTATTCAAGGTGTAATTTTGAGGGTATGTGTTTCTATAAAAAAATATCTAATAATACAGTGTAGCTATTACTAAGGGGGAAGCACTCCGCTATGGACCGAGCCGCCTCCCCCCAAACATCGCTCCGTGCTCTCCCCTCACAGTGGTAACATTAAAGGGGTATTCTTGGAGGGTATTTGTATCTACCTCAAAGTGTCCTCTATTATAAGGGGGAATGTTTGGCGGGTATGTGTGTCTATAAAAGTGTAGCACTATTAAGGGGCCCTTATACTAGCTCTCGGAAGGGTATGGTAGCCTTAGATACTACATATCCCCATACCTGAACTTACCAGATTAAAGCCGTTGTAGAATTAGTTTTAAATACCAGGTCTATCGAAATTAGTATCACTACTCTACACTCACCTGTAACTAAATTAAAAGGGGTGAAATGAGGTTGGGGTATGTGTATCTATACATCTGTAGACACACTTCTAAAGGCTCGAATGCTACTACTGAGTCATGTGTTCCTCTACCTATATATAGTGTATACATACTATTAACAACACATAGGGGCCTCGCTTCGCAGGCTACATTGCCCTCCTATCTATTATAGTTACACTTATATGTACACATCACCTACGATCACATAAATGCCGGCCCCTTATATTGATAAGTGTGGTGTACTAGTGCTTATAGATCTACATACATACCGTCATCACTAAGTTATGTGTAGTTGTTTTATCATGTTGGTGGTGTTTAAAGGGGACTGAGAGAGGCGGCCAACAGGCATAGCGCTGCCGGACATTCGCCCGCTGTTAGTGAGGGTGTCCGTGTGTGGAGCTGAAGGGCGGGAGAGCAGGTTGGATCGCGCTCAATGTGCATCCAATCATTCCCACTGTTATATAACTATGTCAAGGGGAGTTTGGAGGGTATGTGTTTGCTATAATGTCTAACGACTTAAAGGGAATGTTGGAGGGTGAGTGGTGGTATCCACTATAACATGTACTCATTACAACGGCGGGATATCGTCGCAGGCGTATTTTTCTATCAAGTGATACTAACTATTAAGGGGAGTATGTGAGCACGTGAGAGAAACACATACCCTCCAGTTAAACTAGTTGTTCCTGATAAAGTGTAACATAACTTAAAGGGGGAATGGTTGGAGGGTATGTGTGTTTCTTATATGATGTGTGCTATTAGAGGGGCCAATGTGGAAGGTATGGTGTTATACAAAATCAGATTTAATCCTCTTACAGGTGGGGAATGTTCGATGGCATGCTTGCCTCATTTCTACTAAGACCTGCCCTAATTCTATTACACGTGGAGCAGTTACCCTGCTACTTGCGGCTACAGGCATCGACATATTTCAATCATAACCCCTCAACTTACTCTATCTAAATATTAAGATGGTACTAACTAACTAATTATAATAGGGTGGAATAGTTCCTTGAAGAAGGTACTTATTGTAGTCTCATAAAATAATATGTCACTATATTGACGGGGGAATTCACTGATACCGCTCCTGCTGCATACTACTTTAATAAGCTCGTTAACTACTACTTAAATGAGTGTATTACATCGAATCTTACAGACTAACGTTACTTGCATCGGATAGTGAAATCACATGACTCAACTCTAGTCCAATTAAACAGCGGTGGAATCTCGTAGGAGGGCCTATGTGTATAGTTCTTATAAGCGATACACCTGTAATATTAACAGGGTGGGAATGATACTACGGGTATTGAAGTGTAGCTACTATGACTGTTGTAAAATCACTGAGTCGTCACTAATGGGAGAATGTAAGAGGGTATTTTACTCTATAATTGTGATAACTCATTGACAAGCGTGTTGAAGGATGTGAGGATTCTGAATGATAAAATCTACAAGTTGTCAGACTACATAAAGGTGAATGTGAAGGTGTATGATGTGGCAAATCTAGTAGGAAAGTGTATAAACTCATTAAAACTGTGTTCAATCATTGAGAAGGTAATGATGTGAGGGCTCTCATACCAGTTGTGGTAGCTATTGAGGCATATGACTTAGACGGGTCTTAGTTGACATATAAGTGCTAACTCTCAACAGCTCCAACTGCACTCCCGGAACTGATCTGGATCTATAAAATTATGAAACCCATAAGTAAGGGGGAAGGGTCGCGCAGGGCTATGTGTCGGCTATAAGTCTCGTGTCAACTGATCTATTAGGGTGGGTGATGGTGGTGTACCTTTGGAGGGAATGTGTATCATGTGTAACTATTAAAGGGGGAAATGAGTGTATGAGTGTGAGGGGTAGGAGGGTGGGTACTACAGGGGGAGGGAAAGGGGGGGGGGTGGGTAGACAGGGGAGGGGACCCCTATAGGGAAGAGGGATGCCAAGGGGGGGCGAATGAAAAAATTAGGGTAGGGGGTGATATAATGGTAGAAAAGCGTCTGTCGTCAACAAAAGCCAAAGAAAGGGAGAGAAAGCTGGAAAGCGGGGGCCTCTGGCTGGGGAACACAGGACGGAGGAGGAGACCAAGGAGAACCTCATATTCCATGGTCACATCATTCGTGCCACAAATTCTAAACATTGACAGCCTAACTCTTGCGGCAACACGCTGCCGCGCACAATTGTAAATAAATTCTAATAATACGTTACCACATTGTCGCTCCAGGGGGAAACAAGTTCTTACCTACCAGTGCACACGGTAGCTGGCCTCAGGCAGTGTACATTCACCTCCCTCCTTTAATATCTCTCACGGCACTATATAGATGAGGTAACACCTGGTTAATGCGCAAACTCCAACTTGTGCTGTTTATGCGTCAGCCCCCTGTTATACAGTATGGCCTTTGCTTGTATAGATAGCACATATCACAATCGCCTCTGCCAAGCATTCCCTCCTTATGGGACCATACGCTGGTAGTTACATCGGGATTAAGGTGAAAGTTATCAGCATTTTCACTCACAGTAGCGGGGGGATGGTGGGCAGCGCAAACCTTGAATAGTTGACAGCACAATGTAAATGGAAAGCGAAGGCAAGAAAGGGGGAAGGAGTACAAAGCGTACAATAGGACAACACCGAATGTCTCCACCTATCAATAGTTATAGGGCAGCTTAGCAGGCTAGCGAACAACATATGGCCATTGGTGCGAGGAGAGACATCTGAACAGTGCGGAGCCCAGTTAGTGGTGCAGGTCTATACGAAAGAAGGGACGGTAATAGTGGCTTAACAGCAATACCGGTTCAAACATTCATACTCCCTGTTATAGTTACACGTTATAGATACGAAGACACATATCGCGGGTGCCAAGCATTCCGCGGCGCTTAATATTGCACTTATAATAACACACCTACCCGCTCGACAGTGCCCCCTTCACCTAGTTGACACTTATAGCATAATTACACCATGAGGACCCCTCCTACATTCCCCTTGTAATAGTTACACTGATAGAAGGACACATACCTCCTACATTCGCCCCTTTTAAGACTAGTTACAAACTTATGTAGATACACATAGCCTGTGTGCAACATTTCACCTGTTATAGTTACACGGTTATAGATACACATACCTTTCAACATTCCAACATCCCCATTCAATAGTTACCTTGATAGATAACCCATACCTTTCCCAACATATCAGTTCACCCTTTAATAGTTACAACTTATAGACCCATACCCGCGAAAACATTTACCCTTTAATAATCGTACCTTAAGAAAGACACACATACCCTCCAACAGTTCCCCTTTAATGATTTACACTATAATACACATACCCTCCACATTCCCCTTTATAGTTTAACAAACTTATAGACACACAGTACCCTCCAACCTTCCCCCTTTAATAGTTTACACTATAGAAACACATACCAGAAATACCCTCCAACATTCCCCCCATTTAATATTACACTATAGAAACACTACCCTCCTACATTCCAGCAACCTTTACTAGTTACACTGATATAGGAAATACACATACCCTCCAACTTCCCCTTTAATAGTTACACTATAGAAACACACTACCCTGGCCAACATTCCCCTTTAATAGTACACTTATAGATACAACATACCCTCCAAATTGCCCCTTTAATAGTTACACTTATAGATACACATCCCTCCAACATTCCCCTTGAATAGTTACCTTTAGATAGGACATACCCTCCAACTTCCCCTTTAATATTTACACTTATAAAACACCTACCCCTCCAAACATTCCCCCCCTTTATTGAGTTTACACTTATAGATACACAGCTACCCCCACATTCCCCCCCTCTTTATAGTTACTTATAGAACCCCGGTACCGATTCACATCCCCCTTTATAGGCTCCACTTTAGATACACATACCCTCCGACATTACCCCCTTTAATAGTTCACTTATAGACACCATACCCTCCAACATTCCCACTTAATAATAGATACACTTACAGATACATCTACCACCCTCCAACATTAACCCCCTTAATATTACCTTATTAGTGACCACATTACCCTCCACCTTCCCCTTATAATAGAATACACTATAATCGAAACAACATACCTCCAACTTACCCCTTTTAATAGTTACACTTATAACCACATACCCTCCAACATTCCCCCTTTAATAGTTTCCACTTATAGAAACACCATACCCTCCAACATTCCACACCCTTTAATAGTTACACTTAGAGAAAACACAAACCCTCCAAACCTTCCCCTTTAATAGTTACCTTATAGATTACACATACCCTCCCAACATTCCCCCTTTAATAGTTAACACTTATAGACTCACAACATACCCTCCAACTTCCCCCTTAATAGTTTACACCTTATAGAAACACATACCCGCCACCATTCCCCTTTAAATAGTTACACTTATAGAACACATACCAATACCCTCCACATTACCACCTTTACTAGTTCACTTATATAAACACAAACCCGCCAACATTTCCCCTTTAATAGTTACCCTTATAGATACACACATCCCGCTCCACATTCCCCCTTTAATATTTACACTTATAGAACAACACATACCCTCCAACATTCCCCCTTTAAATGTTTACACTTTAGAAACACATACCCTCCAACATTACCCCTTTAATAGTTCACTTATAGAACACAAAACCCTCCAACATTCCCCTTTAATAGTTACACTTATAGATACACCTACCTCCACCATTCCCCCTATTATAGTTTACACTTTATAGATACACATACCCTCCAACATTCCCCCTTTAATAGTTACACTTATAGAAAGAAACACATACCCTCCAACATTCCCCCTTATAATGATACACTTATAGAAACATCATAACACACTTCACAACATTCCCCTTTAAATAGTTTACACTTATAGGTAACACAGACCCTCCAACATTCCCCCTTATAATAGATACCTTTAGAAAACACCTACCCTCCAACATTCCCCTTTAATACGTTACACTTATAGACACACATATACCCTCCAACATGCCCCTTATAATAATACACTTATAGATACACATACCCTCCAACATTACCCACTTTGATATATTTACACGTATAGACACACATACCCTTCCAACATTCCCCTTAGAATAGATACACTTATAGAAAAACCACATACCCTCACACCATTACACCATATTAAGAGTTACACTATAAAGACACATAACACATACCCTCACAACAGTCCCCCCTTTAATCATGTTACACGTATAGAAACACTACCCTCCAACATTTACCACCCCTTTAAATATCCTTCTATGAAACCCTACCCTCCAACATTCCCCCGCTTATAATAGTACTTTATAGAAAAACACACATACCCTGACCCACATTCCCTTTTAATAGTTGACACTTATAGAAACACATACCCTCCAACATTGAGGTACCGGCTAGGATAGGTGTTAAGGGTAGATTTATCATATATAGATATAAGATACCATATACTGTGCTGGTACGGATAGGTAGGTGTAAGGGTAGATTGATCATAATAGAATATAGATACCATATACTTGCTGGTTACCGGATAGAAGGTGTAAGGGAAGATTTATCATATATAGATATATAGATACCATATACTGTGCTGGTTACCAGGAGAGGTAGGATGTAGGGTAGTTTATCATATATAGATATGTAGATACCATATACTGTGCTGGTACCAGATAGGTAGGATGTAGGGTAGATTATCATATATAGATATATAGATACCATAACTGTGCTGGTACCGGATAGGTAGGATGTAAAGTGTAGATTATCATATATAGATAATAGATATCATATACTGTGCTGGTTACAGATAGGTAGGATGTAAGGGTAGATTTATCATATAGATACCATAATACTGTGCTGGTTACCAGGATAGGTAGGATGTTAAGGGTTAGATTTATCAATATAGAACATCATATACTGGCTGGTTACCAGATAGGTGGATGTAAGGGTAGATTATCATATATAGATTATGAGATATACTATACTGTGCTGGTTACCGGGATAGGTAGGAGTAAGGGTTAGATTTATCATATATAAGCTATATATTATGTGCTGGTTACCAGATAGGTAGGATGTAAGGGTAGATTTATCATATATAGATAGGTAGATATCATATACTGTGCTGTTACCGGATACAAGGTAGGATGTAAGGATAGATTTATCATATATAAGAATATATCACTTGTGCGTTACCGATAGGTAGGATGTAAGGGTAGATTTAATCATAGATAGATATCATATCGTGCTGGTTACAGATAGGAGGATGTAAGGGTAGATTTATCATATATAGATAGTAGATATCATATACGTGCTGGTTACGGATAGGTAGGATGCCAAGGATAGATTTATCATATAGAGATCAGTACTGGAGGTTACAGATAGGTAGGATGTAGGGAGTTTATCATATATAGATATCATATACTTGCTGGTTACCAGATAGGTAGGATGTAAGGGTAGATTTATCATATATAGATATGTAGATCATATACTGTGCTGGTTACACGGCTAGGTAGGATGTAAGGATAGTTTATCATGATATGAGATATATATACTGTGCTGGTTACCGGATAGGGAGATGTGTAAGGGTAGATTTATCATATAAGAATTAGATACCATACGTGCTGGTTACCGGGATAGGTAGGATGTAAGGGTTAGGATTTACCCATAAGATATATAGATACCAATAATGCGCTGGTTTACCGGATAGGTAGGATGTAGGGTTAGATTTATCATATAGTAGATATATAGACCCATATACTGCGCTGGTTACGGATAGGTAGGATGTAAGGGTAGATTTATCATTATATGATATATAGATACCATATACTGTGCTGGTTACCGGATAGGTAGGATTGTAAGGTAGATTTACCATATATAGATATATAGATACAATTACTGTGACTAGGTTTACGGCAATAGGTAGGAGTGTAAGGGTAGATTTATCATATATAGATATATAGATACCATATACTGTGCTGGTTACCGGATAGGAGGATGTAAGGGTAGTAGTTATCATATATAGATATTAGATACCATATACGTGCTGGTACCGGATAGGTAGGATGTAAGGGTAGATTTATCATATATAGATATAAGATAACCATATACTGTGCTGGTTACCGGATAGGAGGATGTAAGGGTAGATTTATCATATATAGATAATAGATACCATATACTGTGCTGGTTACCGGATAGGAGGATGTAAGGTTGTAGATTTTCATATATAGATATATAGATACCATAATGTGCTGGTTACCGGATAGGTAGGAGGTAAGGGTAAGATTTATATATATAGATATAGATACCGCAGGCCTATGTAAGAAAAGTTCTTATTGTGAAAAATGTGGTGCTATTTTTACCCCAACCAATCAGATTAGCTACATTGAAAGCTAACATCTGATTGGTTGGGGCAAATTAGCACCATTAACAGTAAGAACTTTTCTTACATAGGCCATGATTACTGTGTGGGTTACCGGATAGGTAGGTGTAAGGGTAGATTTATCATATATAGATATATAGATACCATATACTGTGCTGGTTACCGGATAGGTAGGAGTGTAGGGTTAGATTAGATTATCATATATAGAATATAGATACCATATACTGTGCTGGTTACGGATAGGTAGGATGTAAGGGTAGATTATCATATATAGATATATTAGATACCATATACTGTGCTGGTTACCGGATAGGTAGGATATAAGGGTTTAGATTATATCCTATATAGTATATAGATACCATATTACTGTGTTGGTTACCGGATAAGTAGGATTGTAAGGGTAGATTTATCACTATATAGTATATAGATACCATATTACGTGCGGTACGGATAGGTAGGATGAAGGGTAGATTATCATATATAGATATAGAGATATCATATACGTGCTGGTTACAGATAGGAGGGATGTAAGGGGTTAGATACCTATATGATATAAGATATCATATACTGTGCTGGTTACCATAGCCAGTTCCATCTCCATTAGGATATATCTTGTAGGAATACGGATTCCCATCATCCCTTGCTGAACTACAACTACAGTTGGCAGAGGATGTTGGGAATTGTATCTGGCAAAAACAAGAGGGGCCAAGATAGTCTTTTAGGTAACAACATGTTCCAGACAAAGATACAGTGCTGATTATTGTCTTTTTCCATGTTAGATCACAGAGGACCCCGATGTGCATTGAGGGGAATCAATTACTGGCTGGTTGGTCTTGCTCCACCTCGTCCCAGTTATGTGTCAGGTATTTGTGGATAAGATTCAAACGGCTTGTGGCGCACAGAAGGCAAAATCCGGATACAACCAGCTGCATGGTAGAGAGAAAGTGATGGACACGTGTCATGGGCGTGGCCCATACTGTAAGGGAGGGAAAGTGAATGGCACGTGTCATGGGGCGTGTGCCATATACTGTAAGGGAGGGAAAGTGAATGGCACGTGTCACGAGGCAGTACCATGTTACTGAAAGGGAGGGAAAGTGAATGGACACCGTGTCATCGGAAGCGTGTACACCTGTTACTGTAAGGGAGGGAAAATGTAGGAGACAGTGTCACGGGGCGTGTGTACCATGTTACTGTAAGGGAAGGAAGGTGATGGTACACGTGTCACGGGGCGTGTACCAGTTACTGTAAGGGAGGGAAAGTGAATGCCACGTGTCAAGGGGCGTGGACCATGTACTGTAGGGAGGGAGGGAAAGTGTATGACACGTGTCACGAGGCATGTACCGATTACTGTAAAGGGAGGGAAAGTGAATGGACACGTGTCAAGGGGCGGTACCATGTACTGAAGAGAGGAGAAAGTGATTTGGACACGTGTCAAGGGGCGTGTGCCATTTACTGTAAGGGAGGGAAAGTGAATGGCCAGTGTCATGGGGCGTGTGCCATATTACGTAAGGGAGGGAAAGTGAATGGCACGTGTCCAGCAGGATGTACCATGTTACTGTAAGGGAGGGAAAGGAATGACACGTGTCACAGGCATGTACCATACTGTAAGGGAGGGAAAGTGAATGGACAGTGTCACGGGGCGTAGCGTACCATGTTACTGTAAGGGAGGGAAAGTTATGGACACGTGTCACGGGGCGTGTACCATGTTAATGAAGGGAAGGAGGTGAATGGACACGTGTCACGGGGCGTGTACCATGTTACTGTAAGGGAGGGAAAGTGAATTGACACGTGTCACGGGGCGTGTGTGGACCATGTTACTGTAAGGGAGGGAAAGTGTATGGACACGTGCACGAGGAGCTGTACCATATTATGGTAAAGGAGGGAAAGTGAATGGACACGTGTCAGGGGCGTGTACATTTTACTGTAAGGGGGGAAGGGAAAGTGGTGTGACACGTGTCACGGGACGTGTACCATGTTACTGTAAGGGAGGGAAAGTGAATGGACACGTGTCCGGGGGCGTGTACCATGTTACTGTAAAGGAGGGAGGAGAAGTGATGGACAGTGTCATGGGGCGTGGACCATGTTACTGTAAGGGAGGAGGAAAGTGAATGGACACGTTTCACGGGGCGTGGACCATGTTAAGTAGGGAGGGAAAGTGAATGGACACGTGTCAACGGGGCGTATACCATGATAGTGTAAGGAGGGAAAGGGAATGGACACGTGTCAGGGGGGGTACCATGTTATGAGGAGGAAAAGTGAAGGACGGGTCTGGCTGTGACCATGTTACTGTAAGGGAGAAGGAGAGGAAGGGAGGAAGTGAATGGACACGTGTCACGAGGGCCGTTGTACCATGTTAAAGTAAGGGAGGGAAAGTGAATGGACACGTGTCATGGGGTGTGTACCATGTTACTGTAAGGGAGGGAAAGTGAATGGACACGTTTCACGGGGCGTGGACCATGTTAAAGTAAGGGAGGGAAAGTGAATGGACACGTGTCACGGGGCATGTACCATGTTACTGTAAAGGAGGGGGAAGTGAAGGACACGTTCACGGGGTGTGGGGTGGACCATGTAAAGTAAGGAGGGAAAGTGAATGGACAAGTGTCAGGGGCGTGTACCATGTTACTGTAAGGGAGGGAAAGTGAATTGACACGTGTCACGAGGCGTGGACCATGTTACTGTAAGGGAGGGAAAGTGTATGGTCACGTGTCACGAGGCATGTACCATATTACTGTAAGGGGGAAAGTGAATGGACACGTGTCAAGGGGTTGTTACCATGTGTTACTGTAAGGGAGGGAAAGTGGATTGACACGTGTCACGGGACGTGTACCATGTTACTGTAAGGGAGGGAAAGTGAATGGACACGTGTCACGGGGCGTGTACCATGTTACTGTAAAGGAGGGAAAGTGAATGGACACGTGTCATGGGGCGTGGACCATGTTACTGTAAGGGAGGGAAAGTGAATGGACAAGTGTCATGGGGCGTGGACCATGTTAAAGTAAGGGAGGGAAAGTGAATGGACACGTGTCACGGGGCATGTACCATGTTATTGTAAGGGAGGGAAAGTGAAGGGAACAGTGTTCAGGGGGCGGTGTACCATGTTACTGTAAGGGAGGGAAAGTGAATGGACACGTGTCACGGGGCGTGGACCATGTTACTGTAAGGGAGGGAAAGTGAATGGACACGTGTCATGGGGCATGTACCATGTTACTGTAAAGGAGGGAAAGTGAATGGACACGTTTCACGGGGCGTGGACCATGTTAAAGTAAGGGAGGGAAAGTGAATGGACACGTGTCACGGGGCGTATACCATGATAGTGTAAGGGAGGGAAAGTGAATGGACACGGTCACAGGGGGGGGGGGGAACCATGTACGGAAGGGAGGAAAGTGAATGGACACGTGTCATGGGGCGTGTACCATGTACTGTAAAGCAGGAAGGAAGGAAGGATATGACACGGTCACAGGGCGTGTGGACCATGTTTAAAGTAAGGGAGGGAAAGTGAATGGACAGTGTCAGGGCGTGTGTACCATGTACTGTAAGGGAGGGAAAGTGAATGGCACGTTTACGGGGCGTGGACCATGTTAAAGTAAGGGAGGGAGGGAAAGTGAATGGACAGTGTCACGGGGCAGGTACCATGTTACTGTTAAGGAGGGGAAGTGAATGGACACGTTTCACGGGGCGTGGACCATGTTAAAGTAGGGAGGGAAAGTGAATGGACACGTGTCACGGGGCGTTCGTATACCATGATAGTGGAAGGGAGGGAAAGTGAAGGACACGTGTAGCGGGGTGTGTACATGTTACTGTAAGGGGAAAAGTGAATGGACCGTGTTAACGGGCGTGTACCAATTTACTGTAAAGGCGAGGAGAAAGTGAATGGACACAGTGTCCACAGGGCGTGGGACCATGTAAAGTAGGGAGGGAAAGTGAATGGACACGTGTATGGGGCGTGTACCATGTTACGTAAGGGAGGGGAAAGGGAATGGACACGTGTACAGGGGCGTGTACCATGTTACTGTAAGGGAGGGAAAAGTGAATGGACACATGTCACGGGGGTTGGTACATGTTACTGTAGGGAGGGAAGTGAATGGACACGTGTCACGGGCGTGGACCATGTTACTGTAAGGGAGGGAATGTGAAGGACACTGTCATGGGGGCGTACCATGTTACGTAAGGGAGGGAAGTGAATGGGAAACATGTCACGGGGCTGTGTACATGTTACTGAAGGGAGGGAAAGTGAATGGACACTGTCACGGGGCGTGGACCATGTACTGTAAGGAAGGGAAAAACGTGAATGGACACGTGTCACGGGGCGGGGGACCATGGTACTGTTTAGGGAGGAAAGTGAAATGGACAGTGTCACGGGGCGTGTACCATGTTACTGTAAAAGGAGAGGGAAAGTTAATGGACACGTGTCACGGGGCGTGGACCATGTTAAAGTAAGGGGATAAGGGAGGAGTGAATGGTTATTACGGTTCACGGGGCGTGGACATTTTAGTGTAGGAGGGAAGGGAAAGTGAATATGGGACAAGTGTCACCGGTGTGGGTTACCATGTTACTGTAAGGGAGGGGAAAGTAAAGTACACCATTTCACGGGGAATTTGTACCGTGGACCATGTTAAAGTAAGGGAGGGAAAGTGAATGGACACGTGTCATGGGGCGTGGACCATGTTACTGTAAGGGAGGGAAAGTGAATGGACAAGTGTCATGGGGCGTGGACCATGTTAAAGTAAGGGAGGGAAAGTGAATGGACACGTGTCACGGGGCGTGGACCATGCATGATATTATCTGTATAACTAGTAAGAAGCATGATATCTTAGTCTGTAACTAGACTATAAAGCATGATATTATGCTGTAATACTAGGATTATAGCATGATATTATCTGTATATACTAGATATAAAGCATGATATATCTGTATACTAGATATAAGCATGATATTATCTGCTATGTATAGCTATCTTACTGATATAAAGATATAAAGCATGATATTATCTGTATACTAGACTATATCATGATATTTATCTGTATATACTAGATATCAAGCCATGATATTATCTGTATACTAGATATAATGCTGATATTATCTGTATACAGATATAAAGATGTATATTTCTGTAATTACTGATATCAACATGATATTAATCTTTATCCTAGATGATAAACCATGATAATTATCTGTATATACTAGATTAATCATGATTTATCTGTAATACTAGATATTTAAACCTGCATGATATCTGTATACTAGATATAAAGCAATGATATTTATCTGTAGTATCCTAGATATAAAGCATGAATTTCGTAACTGATATATAGCATATCGATACTGATAAGCATGATATTATCTGTATAATCCTATACTAAGCATGATATATCTGTATATATCTAGATATAAGTCATGATATTATCTGTATATACTTAGATATATAGCATGTATATTAATCTGTATATACTCATTAGATGATAATTCTGCACTCCTAGATATAGTGATTATCTGTATATCTAGATATAAAGCATCGATATTATCGTATATACCGTCTAAAGCATGATCTTATCTGTATTTACTAGATTAAGCATGATATTATCTGTAATATAGACTATATATAAGCATGATTATTATCTGTATACTACTAGAGTATATAACGTATATATAGATATAATCATGTATTATTCGTGTATAACAGATATCTATCTGATTATTTATACAGATTAAAGCTATGATTATTATCTGTATACTATGATATAAGCCATGATATTATCTGTATACCTAGATATTAAAGCATGATATTAATCTGTATCTAGAATATAAGCATGATATTATCTGTATGAACTAGATATAAGACAGGTATATATCTGTATAGTAGATAGAAAGCATGATGATCTTGTATATACTAATATAGCATGAATCTTATCTGTAAATTCTATATATTATAAAGTCATGATATTATCTGCATACTAGATTATAATGATATATACTATCTAGTCTAACTGCATGATATTATCTGTATATACTAGATATAAGCATGATATTATCTGTATATACTTAGATCTAATATCTGTATAGCTAGATCTAAGCATGTTATGTATCTAGATATAAAGCATAATATTTATCTGTATAAATCAGATATAACATCTGATATTAAATCTTACATCTACTAGATATAAAGCATGATTTATCTGTATAATCTCGAGATAACGCATATTTCGTGTATATCTAGATATAAGCTTGAATTATCTCTGTATACTAGCTATTAAACATGATATTATGCTGTATATACTAGATTAGCATGTTATCATTATAATTCTCTGATATTACGCGATCTAGCTAGTAAAGCAGATATTATCGTATATCCGATGATATCAGCATGAATTATTCGTAATGGTATAGCATGTATGATTAAACAATGAGTAATTTTCATGATTTATCTGTTTACTAGATATACAGCATGATGATTCTTATATACTAGAATTAAAGCATGATATTATCTGTATTCTCATATAAATCTAATATTATCTGTATATATAGTATCTAAAGCATGATATAATCTGTATTACTAGATAAAAGCATGAATTATCTGTAATATACTAGATATAAAGCATGATTTATCTTATTATCTAGATATAAAGAATGATTTATTCTGTATAGATCTAGATAGTAAAGCATAATTATCGTATACTCAGATATAAAGCATGATATTAATCTGTATTACTTAAGTAAAGCATTATATTATCGTATATACTAGATTCAAAGCACTGATTTATCTGTATATACTACATAAGATGATATATGTATAGTCTATAGCATGAATTATCTGTATGAGATAGCTATTGATTAGATTAGCTGATATTTCTGGAATATACTAGAATACGCGATGATATTTATCTGTATCTAAATACATAATATCCTAGATATAAGATTAGCATGATTTATCTGGTATACTACAATATAAAAGCGGATCTTATCTGATATAGTATTAAAGCATGATCATTATCTTAATAGATATAAAGCATGATTATATCGGTGTATATACTAGATATAAAGCATGATATTATCTGTATATACTAGATATAAAGCCTGATATTATCTGTATACTAAAATACTAATTCCAATTAATCTATTATCTGTATATACTAGATATAAGCATATATTATCTTAGTAACTAGATATAAAGCATGATATTTATCTGTATATACTAGATTAAAGCATGATTATAACTTATACTAGTATATATAAGCATGATATTATCTGTATTACTAATATAAAGCATGATATTTAGCTGTATATACTAGATAATAATCCGCATTATACTTAACCCAGCATAAAGATATTATCTGATTATCTAGATATAAGCCATGAATATTATCTGTATAGATCTAGATATAAGCATGTGTATTTATGTATACCTGAGAGAGAATATATTACATCGTAGCATCGATATTCCTTGCTCTACTTAATCTAGCTATGACTGACTGATTATATAAAGCATGATATTACTGGTATATTACTAGATGATAAAGCATGATACTTACTCTGTATATACTAGATATAAAGCTCGAATTCCTTATCTGTATACTAGATGATAAAGCATGATATTATCTTATACTAGCATATAAAGCATATCTCGTATCTATACATCATTGTATAACTAGATATACTGATATGAACCTAGAAAAAGCATGATAATTGATCGGTATACTAGATTACAAGCTGATATTTCTGTAGAGTAAAAATCAGCATACTGTGAGAAGAATAGCATATTATCGCTCTCTAGTATAAAGCACTCAGAGGCTTACTGTGTATATATACCGATATATCGTTCCAATATGCATATATTATCTGTATATACTAAGTGATAATAATCTAGTTCAGCATGTAGTTAGCTGTTATACGAGATAATAACAGCATGAATTCGTTAGATACTAGATACCTAAGTATATCTGGACAATATAAGCATAGATAGGTCTGTATATACTGCAGCGCAATGAGAGTACGAGTCGCCGAGCGTAGTTATCGAAGTAGATTATTCGTGGAGAGTGCTAGAAGAAGCAGGAATGGACTCGATCCCCTATCTTACATAAGAGTGAACTCGTTATACGAGTCACAGTTAAGAGTATACGGTATATATCTAGTAGAAGCTAATGATGTTGGAGAGAAGAAATCAAATGATATCTATACGGTATACAAGGATATCAGCCTGATACTACTAATAAAGTCAGATTTGTATCTGTATATACTGAGATATCTAAAGCGAAATGATGTTTCTAGTATAAAGCATCGATTACTGTATATTACAAAGACCCTTAATCATTATAACTTTCTTATATTGTATCAAAGATATAAGTTGATTCCTCCTCGTATATACTAGATATCAAGCATGATATTATCTTATATACTAGATATAAATGCTGATATTAGTCAGTATATCAGATAATAAAGCATATATATCATTTTACCTTACAATACGCATATTTATTATGTTACTAGATATCGCACATTTTGACTACTTGATATACTGTATACTACGATATAAAGCATATTTAATCTGTATATCAATTTAAGCATATATAACTGTATATAGTATATTACTCTGTACTACTGACTAGATATAAGCATGATATTATATCTATATACCTAGATTAAGCACTGATATAATTCTTGTATATACATAGAAATGTATACTAAGCATAATAAAGCATTTGCTATTAGCACTAGTATCCTGAGCGATCATAATAGCATGTAATGATTATCTGTACTAGATAGCAAGATAAAGATATTTCTGTATATATAATATGAAGCACTGATATTATCTGTATCTCTTAGAAAGCATGATATTACTTGTCATACTAGATATAAGCATGTCTTATTCTGTCATAACTAGATATAAGCAGGAATTACTGGTATACTATCTAGATTAGCAAGCATGATTTCATCATTATTATCTAGATAAAAGCTGATATATCTGTAGCTATGCTGATGATAAAGCGCTATAGTATCTGTAGATACTAGATATAAAGCATATATTAATCCGGTATACCATAGATATAAAGTCATGAGTATTACTGCTTAGTACTAGATATAAGCATGAAATTAATCTGTGATACTAGATATACAGCAATGATATTATCGGTAATATACTAATATAAGCATGATGTACTGTACTAAGGCTATACGAAAAGCGAGAATATAATCATGTTATATACTAGATATGAAACATGACTATTGTATAATGTCTTAAGTCATACTTTCTTATTGATATAATCGCATGATATTATCTTATCGACTGTATATAAGCATGATATTATTCCTAGTATATCTAGATATACAGCATTATATTAATCTGTAACTAGATATAAAGCATGAAGTACTGGATATCTAGATTAAAGCATGATATTATCTGTATATCTAATATAAAGCATGAGATTACTGTATATACTAATCATAAAGCATGATTATGAATCTGTATATACTCGATATTAAGAAGCATGATATTATCTAGTATATAACTAGATCTAAACTGATATTATCTGTATACTATAGTATAAAGCATGATATTGATCTGTATATACTAATATAAGCCTGAATATTATCTGTTAGCTACAAGCAGATACTGATTACAGAACATGATATTATCTGGATATACAGATATCAAGCTGATATATCTGTATATACTAGATATATAAGCATGAGATTATCTGAATATACTAGATATAACATATCATTACTGTATACAGATATAACATGATATTATCTGTATCTAATATACAAGCATGATATATCTGTATATACTAGATATAACAGCTGTATGGATCTGTTCTGTTAGATACTATTATTATAAGCTAGGATATTAACATGTATACTATATAAAAGCTCAAAAAACACATAGATATTATCGTAGTAGCTAAAACTAGGCATATAAAGCCCGACATGGTTTATCTGTATATACTAGATATAAAGCATGATATTATCTGTAATATCTAGAATGGATGAAGCATGGATATTATCGGTATACTAGATAAAGACCTGATTAGCTTTATCTGATATACAAGCATATTCATGTATCTGGTATATCACAGTATAAAGCTGCATATATCGTTGGATACTAGATTAAAGCATTGATATCGTGAATATACTGATATAAAGCAAGCATGATTATATTGTACTTCATGAATGATTATCATACTAGATATAAGCATGATATGTAGCTGTATACTACAATCTAAGCATATTATTATATTACTATCTAGATATAAAGCATGATCTAAATCTGATATACTAAATTAAGCTGATATTAATCGTATATACTAGATATAAAGCATGATATTATCTGTCCATACTAGACATAATAAAGCATGGATAAGCATATCTGCTATACAATATCAGCAGGTTAATCTATAATAGACTATATAGAGATATATTCTTATACTAGATATAAAAGCTGATATTATCTGTATACCTGAATATAAAGCTGATTTCAATCTGTACTAGATATAAAGCAAGTGATATTATCTGATATACTAGATAGGTAATGCCAGACATAAATTATCATGTATAATCTAGGATATAACATGCATGATATGTATTCTGTATACTAATATAAGAAGCTGATATTATACGTTATATTCCGGATATTATAGCATGTACTTCAATCTGTTATACTAGATAATCAGAGCATGGATATTATCTGTATATACAGATAATAAAGCATGATATTCTTATACTTATAATCTAACTTAGATAATAAGCATGATATTAATCTGATAATATACTAGATATCAAAGCTGAATATTATCATTATATACTAGATATAAAGCTGATATTATCTGTCAATATACTGATAAAAGCATGATATTATCTGTATGACTAGATTAAAAGCATGATATTCTGTATATCTAGTATATAAGCACTGATATTAATCTGTATATACTAATATAAAAAAAGCATGATATTTATCTGTATACTAGATATAAGCATGATATTACTGTATAACTAGATATTAGCATGATGTATCTGTATAACTAGATTAAGCAGTGATATTATCTGTATCTAGTATGATAAAAGGCATGATCTTATCTGTATATACCTAGAATATACAAGAGCATATTATTATCTAGTATAAGCTAACTTTTACTAGATATAAAGCAAGGATATTATCTTAGTATACTAGATATAGCTATGAATATTATTGTATATTAGATATAAGCATGATTATTATCTGTTATACTAGATAAAAGCGGAGATATTATCTTATACTAGATATAAAGCAGAATATTATCTGTAATACTAGAGTAGCCTGATATTCTCGATACTAGATTATAAGCATGATTATTATTGTATACGATATAAAGCTAGGATATTACTGTATCTATTGCATTTATCTGTATATACTAGATATAAAGCATGATATTATCTGTAGATACTAGATATAAAGCATGATATTATCTGTATATACTAAGATAAGCATATATTATCTGTATCTAGATCCATAAGCTGATATTACCTGTATATACTGAGATATGCAACGCATGATATTATCTGTAATTACTGATATAAAGCATGATAATTATCTGTATTATCTAGATATAAGCATGATATTAATCTGTATACTAATATACAAGCATGATATTTATCATGTATAATACTAGATGTAATGCTGATTATATCTGTATACTAGATATAAGCATGATATTATCTGTCTACCTAGATATAAAGCATTCGTATTCAATCTGTATTACTAGATACTAAAGCACTGATATTATCTGTTATAGCTAGTATCGAACTATAGCTCTGATACTATGATATAAGCTGTATATCGATTCTAGATAAAGCCTATATTTTATTACAATAGCATATACTAGATATAGAAAGCATGCTTATCTGTATACTAGAAACGATAACTATACTATAAAGCATGATATCTGTATACTAGATATAAACGCATGATATCGTAGATTATACTAGAGTATAGAAGCTCAGTGATATTATCTGTACTATAACTAATATAAGCTGATATTATCCTGTTATACTAGATCATAAGCATGATATATTCTGTATACTATATAGCATGATATTACTGTAAGCATATAGATGATTTATCTGTACCTACTAGATATAAAGCATGACTATTATCTGTATACCTGAATACAGGGCATGATATTATCTTATCATACTGAGATATAAAGCATGATAGTTACTGTATAGACTAGACTATCCAAGCAGATATTCATCTTCAACTAGATATAAAGCAGATTATATGATCTTATACTAGATATACAGCCTGATATTATCATGTATAATACTAGATATAAGCTGTATATCTTAGCTTCTGACTAGATATAAATGCAATGATATTATCTGTAATATACTAGATAAAAGAAGGCGCCATGATATTATCTGTATCTAGATATACAAGGATGATATTCTATATACTATACAGATGATTATTGAGATACTAGATATAATGCATGATATTAGTGTTAGTGCTGATCTGAAGAGTGAATCTTATCTGTATCTACTAGAATATCTGTAAGTTAGCATAACTAGTACTATCTTCTTGTATCTGATATGATATAAAGCAGCATAGTTATCTGTATACTAGATATAAAGCATGATATTATCTGTATACTAGATATAAAGCATGATATTATCTGTATATACTAGATATAAAGCATGATTATTAATCTGTATATAATTACATAAGATGCTAACTAGATGTAAACATGAAGTAACTTATCTAGATAATATGATACTCTTATAAGTTAAAGCATATATTATCTGTATATACCTAGATCACGCAATGATATTATCTGTATATCTAATATAAAGCAGTGATATTATCTTGTATACGAATAGAAGCATGATATTATCTGGTATGTACTAAGAGTATAAAGGCCTTGAATATATCTGTATATGACTAGATATAAAGCGATATTACTGGATACAGATATGAACGCATGGCTATTATCTGTAGACTAGATATCAACATGATGATTATCTTGTACTACTAGATATAAAGACATGATTATCTGTATATAGACTAAAAGATATATCTGTATTACTGTAACACCTGATATATATCGTATACTAGATATAAGCAATGAATATTATCTGTATATACTAGATTTAAACATGATATTATCTTAGATACTAGATATAAAGCATGATATTATCTGTATATATACTAGATATAAAGCATGATTTGATGAGACTGAGTATAAACATGATATAATCGTAACTAGATACATAAGCATGGATATAAATTAATCGTATCTATACTATGATATCAAGCATGTATTATCTGTATACTAGATATAAAGCGTATAATTTATCTATATACGAGAGATACAGCCTGATATTATCTTATATATATAGCATGATTAATCTGTAATACTAGATATAAAGTCAAATGAAATTATTGTCTAGGTAGGCATGATAGTTATCTGTATTATAGTACACTTTCGAAGATAAAAGCATGATATTATCTGTATACTAGATATAAAGCATGATATTATCTGTATATACTAGAGAATCAGCATGATATTTCTGTATATAACTGATATAAAGCTGATCTTATCTGTATATACTAAGGATATAAGCCATGATATTATCTGTATCCTAGTAAAGCTTATATAATGTATTCGAATTACATTGATTTATTGTTATATCTAATATAAACAGATAATTAATCTGTATACTAGATTATAACGCATGATTATTAATCTGTCTACTAGGTTCGTTGATGATATAACTATGCATGATATTTATTTTGGAATCTACCTAGATATAAAGCATGTAATTTCTGTTATCACTAGTCAATATAGTAAGCACATGATATTCATCTGTATATCCTAGCTATACAGCTGATATTATTTCTTGTTAAATATTAACTGTATACTAGATCTACAAGCAGATATTATCTGTATACTACCTAGAATAAAGCAGATATATCTTGTATATACTAGATATAAAGCTCATGATATTATCGGTATACTCTAGATATAAAGAATGATATGATTACTGTTACATACGATATAAATCATGATATTTCTGTATATCTAGATATAAGCTCGAGTATCTTATACTAGAATATATACTAAGTAGTTAATAGTCATAAGCTTATTTCTGTATAACTAGATATAAAGCCATGATATTATCTGTATATACTAGCATATAAATCATGATATGTATTGTATATACTATAGATAAGCATGATTTTCTGTTATACTAGATATAGGAACGCTGATTTTCTGTATAACTAGATATACGCTGATATTATCTGTATATACTATATTAAAGCAAATGATATATCTGTAATCTAATATAAAAGCATATATTTATCTGTATATAATATCTAAAGCATGATATTATCTGTATATAGCTAGAATAAAGCTGAATTAATCTGTATATGACTCGATATAAAAGCATTATCTTATCTGTATATACTCAGATAAAAGTCATGATATTATCTGTATAACTAAATAAAAGCTGATATTATCTGTATCATTACTATGATATTGATAATAAGCTAGTAGACTATATATTCTGTATATACTAGATTAAAGCATGATATTTCTTGTATACTAGATATAAAGCATGATATTGATCTGTAGAACTGATTAAAGTACATGATATATCTGTATATACTTAGATAACAGCATGAATCTTATCTTGTATACTAATTTAAAACATGATATTTCTTATACTAGATAAAAGCATGAATTATCTGATATGCAGATATAAACTGGATATTATACTGTAATACTAGATATACAAGCAGGATATTATCTGTATCTCTAGATATAAAGCATGATTTAATAAACATCGTATATAGATACTAATGTATACTAATATCAAAGCATGATATTTCTGTATAAGATAAGTGATTTAATCGTAATACAAAAATATTTAATCTAATATAGACCTTAACTATGCATTATTATTATCTGTATGACTATCTAATATAAAGCATGATTTATCTTTATATCCTAGATTATAAAGCTGATATGTATCTGTATACTAGATATAAAGCATGATATTATCTGTATATCTAGATATAAAGCATGATATTATCTGGTATACAGATAAAGGATATTACTGTAAGTCATATAGCATGATATATCTGGTATACTAATATAAAGCATGATATTATCTGTATACTAGATATAAGCATGATATTATCTGTATATACTAGATATAAGCATGATATAATTCTGTAAGCTACTATGATATACAGCATGAGTAGTATCTGGTATACGTAGATATAAGCATGGTCATATTAGTTGTGTAACTAGATATAAAGCATATATTGACAATGAACCATATTATCTGTATATCTAGATATAAAGCTGATATTATCTGTAGAGCTAGATATACAAGCTGATATTTATCTGTATACTATAGTATAAATCATGATATTATCTTATATACTTAGATATAACAGATACTGTCAGTAAGCATCATTATCTATATCATAGTCAGATATATCGTATACTCCAGAAATATAACGCGATATTGTCTGTATATATACTCATATAGTAAGCCAGGATATTTCTGTATATATAGATATAAAGACATGATATATCGGTATATACTAGATATTAAACATGATATAGTCTGATAACTAGACAGAAGCAGTAAATTATTCTGTATAGTAGTATAAAGATGATTCTGTATGTGGAAGCATGATATTATCTGTATCACTAGATGAAAGCCATGACTTATCTGTATAACTAAGATATAAAGCATGGATATTATCTGGTATACTAGATATATCACAATGATATTAATCTGTAATACTAAATAACTGTATACGATACTAAAGCATGATATTATCTGTATTAGAATATAAGCATGATATTATCTGTATAGTCTAGATATAAGCCATATGTATATATATAACTTTCTCATATACTAAGCATATAAAGCATGATATTATCTGTATATGAACTAGATATAAAGGCATGAAATAGATCTGTATATACTAATATATGAGCTGATTTTCTGTATAACTTAGATATAATCAGCATGATATTATCTGTATATACTAGTATCTAAGCCATGATCATTATCTGTATATACTAGATATAAAGCATGATATTATCTGTATAACTAGATATAAAGCATGATATTATCTGTATACTAGATATAAAGCATGAATATTATCTGTAGTATTAGACTTAAGATGATATTAGTTCACTGATATAGCTGAATGCTGTATATACTAGATATAAAGCATGATATTATCTGTAACTCAGATATAAAGCATGAATAATTATCGTATATACTAATCTAAAGCATGAACTTATCTGTATAATACTATGACGTAAATCATGATATTTTGTATCTGTATACATAATTCTGTACTGATATAAAGCCTGATGATCTGTATATATTATCTAAGCTATATTATCGTATACAATAAAAGCATGAATATTATCTGTATACTAGATATAAAGCATGATATTATCTGTATACTAGATATAAAGCATATATTTCTGTATATCCACTAGAATAAGAGAGCATGAGATTATCCTGTATTACTAATATAAATGATATTATCTGTATATACTGAAATATAAAGCCTGATATTATCTGTATATACTAGATAAAAGGCCCGATAGATAATCTCTTATACTAGATATACAGCATGATTATTATCTGTATATACTAGATATAAATTATCGTATCTAATAAGCTATATTAGTGATCAGATCAGTGATATTCTAAAGATATAATATGTATTACCTATTCAGAATACTTTATCTTAGTACTATAAGATAAAGCATGATTATCTGTATATACTGTAATATCAAAGCATAGGTATTATCTGTCATACTAGATTCAAAGCATGATATTACTCCTGTATATATAGATATAAAGCATGATATTATCTGTATCCTAGATAAAAAGCATGATATCATCATGTATTCTAGCTATATCAGATTTAGCTGATATAGCTATCACGATGATATTATCTGTATATACTATAAGTGATATATAATTATAGATTATCATGTAATATCTACTAATATAAATGCATGATATTATCGCTATATATAGTATAAACATGATATTATCGTATCTATTAAATAAGCATGATTTATCTGTATATACTAGATATAAAAGCATATATTACGTAATCATAAACCATATATATACTATACTATAAAAGCCATGATATTAGCTGTAATTACTAGATATAAGATATTACTGATGATTACGCATGAATTATCTAGTAATATACTAGAATCTAAAGCTATATATCTTGTATATACTAGGAACACTAGATAATTATTAAACAGATATAAGTTTATCCTCGTATCATAGATACTAACAGCATGAATACTTACTGTAACACTAGATATAAAGCATGATTTATCTGTATACGTACTGAAATAAAGCACTATATCTATCTGTCATATAATATAGATAGAAGCAATGATATTATCTGTAATAAACTAGATAATAAAGCATGATATTCACTGTAATTACTAGATTATAAAGAATGTCATTATCATTACATACTAGAATATAACAGCATTGATTTATCTGTAATATACTAGATATAAAGCATTCTATATTTCGAATTATATCTAGTTCAGAAACATGATCTTATCTGTATATCTACTAATATAAGCTGATATTATCTGTATACTAGATATAAACGACATGATATTTGCTGTATACTAGTATAAACATACCTGTATACTAGATATACGATTATTATCTGTATACTAGATATAAAGCATGATATTATCTGTATATACTAGATATAAAGCATGATATTATCTGTATATCTAATATATAACTAGCATGATATTCTCTGTATACATAGTAATGATAAGCATATATTGTCTGTATAACTAGACTCTTTTTTGCAAAAAAAAAAAAAAATGTAATCAAAAAAACATTCCCTGGTCACCTAAAACACAATACAATTTTAAAACCATTTTAAGGTTAACGTTCCCTTTAATAAGATGGGGCTCTACTTGTAAAATATGATATGGACTTTTGGGAAATAAATTGTTACATTGTTATCACACTTTTAAAAACTGAGTTTGTATAAACAGGTTTATAAATGGCTCCTCTTAGTAAATATAACATTATACGACTTGGCATCCTATGTTTCACAAAATATTATTAGTTATAAAAAGAGAATATATAAAACCCAAACCAATGAATCAAATGTTCCTCATAATAGCGACATTCTGGGGAAATCAACATAGTGGGTCGGAATCAGACTTTCCCGAAGCAAATCCACCTTTCTCACACTCAACGTACCTTTGTACGTTTTAAAACAGTGTTGTTCTTTTTGGATTGGTGCAAAGATCGGAATCCAATCGGAGAGGCACTCAAAGTTCCCCACTTGATCTTCCGATGGGACTCTTTGGTTTTCGAGATACCACACAACATTGCTTCACCTCCTCAGATTTTTTGATTGTTCAGAATGAACAATCTGTTTGTATGGGGAGCTTAAGATGTTTAATGGAATAAAGGGTTACAGATTTTTTGGCGTCAATGATTGTGAAATATTCGGTTTTTTCTAAGGGAATTATCTTGTGAAGTAACCGAGCCTCCCTAACATAATTTAAAACCAGTTCCAGCCATTCTATTGGTTTCAACCACACAAACACACTGGTTTGGTTCTGGTATACTTGGGCAACGATTCTGGCACACGCGTCAGAGCTTTCTGGAATGGTGAAATCACTTTTCCGGTATTATTTTAGATCAGCTTCAGCTAAATGTTTACCTCCTTTAAAACTGCTATTTCTCCGTTCATTTGTCCAGGGGTGAATACTCCATTCTCCATACATTCCTCAGGCTGGTTTCCAGTAGGGTAGAGAGGGCTTTTATTAAAAGATGGAGGTTTCACATTATTTAGAATCTCTGAATTTAATTTAAGTTACTATTTGCCAGATGTCCACGTGAAACTGGCTGTTTGGCAAATTTAAAAACTCTTGAGATCCTTGGATGAACCATATATTGTAACTTTGTTGTATGTACACCAAACCCAATTGTCTTTAAAAAAGTTTCATATAATTCACATTACCTGCTTATAAATTTATCAGTCGGGTGTGCGATTTCTGCTATAATAATTTACAGTAGGTTGGTGCATTATCTGCTATGAATATTACCGTCGGTTACAGTAGGGTGTGCATTATCTGCTATATAATTTACAGTAGGGTGTACATTATCTGCTATATAAGTTACAGTAGGATGGACATTATCTGCTATATAAGTTACAGTAGGATGGACATTATCTGCTATATAATATATTGAATGTAATAAATGTTACTAGTTATTTTTATTTTTCATGCTCCACTGCCAATCTATTTACAGCCTACCAATTCCCACAACCTTATGTCTCACCCCCATATCCTGTAGACTGTAAGCTCTTTGGGCAGGGTCCTCTTTCCTATTGGATCACGGTATTGCTGTAAGAAACTCCTCACTCTGTTTACTTATATTATGTATTAGCTGTGTATGTGTATGTCTTTGTATAATCTGTATTACCCTGTATGTAATGTATGACTATGTAATTGTAAAGCGCCACGGAAGATGTTGGCGCTATATAAATCCATAATAATAATAATATATTTTGCTGTGATGTACTATATTGCCCATGCTAGTTATCTGCTGTGACCAATCAAATTATATCTCATTGCAGTAAATTAAGATAAAAGTTATAGCTAATTGGTTGCTGCAAATTAATGGCATAGACAAACTTTTGCAAAATGTATATACAGTAATTAATAAATAAGACCCGTGTTTTCATATGTTATTACTACAAGGGTTCTTACATATTTAAATGAGACACTTTATTGAATTCTGCGATTATGGTCCTCTGCCAGCTAAGGTCAACCTAAGATAACACAGCTGATTTTAATGAAGGGGGTTTTTTAGGTTTATTTTCTGTAATACACCAGGCCAGGAAAATGTTGTAGTAAGTTACATATATATTTATATACCAGTTAGGTAGGTCCGTGTATACCCCAAACTCCTGGAGGATGCGTCCCGAGGGGGTGGGGCTGCATGATGTGGGGCGGGGGTGGTGGCGTGATGTGGGTGTGTGCTAGTAGTAAATAAATGGGGGTCGAACATTTTTTCTCTCATTCAGATAATAACTTGGTAAATAAGACAAACCAACGTTCTGTATTTAAATAAAGGGCGTACAGAACAATCTTCTCAGATTCACTTTTTCCTGGAGATGCGCCTCTGGATTTAGGGCTACCGTGCCCATGAGGCAAATTGAAATTTGTGCTCAGGGCACCGTGTTCCCTTCAGTAAAAATCAACAGCGGCATGCTGAATCGGAAGCGTTCTGACATAGGAACCTATTGGAGGGGAGCAGCACAAGTGGTGCCAGGGGGCACTGGGAGGAGATGACCATCAGCAGAGGAACACTTCCCCTCGGCTGGAGGACCCTGCTCCACCTCCCGGACCCCACAACCGGCGACCCTTCCCATGGACACCGCGCCCCATAATCTCTGTGCCTGGTAGCCTGCATTGCACATGGTGCAGCCACATCATGATGTGGATGGGAGTGTACAATGGTGGCTGCCGGGAGGGGGCGATTTTCCATCCTGGTGGACCACGGGCTTCAGGAAGTGACACCTCCTTTTAGCTCCCTTTACTTTTTTCTTCAACTGCAGCAATAAATCGTCAGGCATCACTGCACATTCAATACTTACTGCAGGTATATCCAGTGCCCCTTCACGATGGACACCGCTCCTCCTTCTGGTGGACCCCGTAACACTGCAAGAGGCAACTCCTCCCAGTGCCCCCTGCCGGCCCCCCTCCTAATATGCCCCGCACTCCTCGTGCCCCCTCCCGGCCGTCCCAATTGCATGCAATTTACTGTTTGATTATTGGTTTTTGACTTGTTCCCCTTTAACATTTTCATCTTTTACATGGTAATGCAACATTTAGGTGCAGATGTCATTCTACCATTTGGCTATTTGCATATTAAACTCTTGATATTAAACTTACTGTGTGTGAGCTGGGCATCTTATATGTATCAATCGTGTGATCTAGGCATGAGGGCATCTTATATCTACCAATTTGTATGGACTGGGCATGAGGGCATCTTATATCTACCAATTGTATGGACTGGGCATGAGGGCATCTTATATCTACAATTTGTATGGACTGGGCATGAGGGCATCTTATATGTACCAGTCTGTGTGGGCATGCATGAGTGCATATATATGTACTAGTCTGTATGGGCTGTGCATTAAGGGGATTTATATGTACCAATTTGTATGGGCTGGGGTGGGGCATATTATATGTATCAAGCTGTGTTAAATCAGCCCTTCGTCTACTAGCCAGTGTTTAGTCAGACTCAGCCCTCTAGTCTAACAGACAGTATTAAGCCCTCCAGTTCACCAGTCAGTGTCAAAGAATATCTACACTCATAAAAGGCACGACTTCACTTTTTCAGTTTAATGAAGAATAGGAGCTAAAGGAGAGTTGTCTTACCTCCGGCTGTTTAAGTGAAGAACGGGAGGTAAGACATATTTTACCTCCAGTTTTTCAACTCCAGTTCACCAGTCAGTGTCAAGCCAGCCCTTCAGTTTACCAGTCAGTGTCAGGTCAGCCCTCCAGTTCACCAGTCAGCACTCAAGTCAGCCTTTCAGTTCACCAGTGTCATTACAGACCTCCAGTTTACCAGATCTAACTCAGCCCTCAGTTTACTAGACAGTGTCAATCAACCTCTAGTTCACCAGCGAATTTTAGTCAGCCCACCACACCCACCTCCATTTCCCTGGCAAAGCCATGCCTGCTTTATAGGGGCCTATAGGGCATTCAAATGTTGTTTCGGTGCCAAAAACCCTAGGAAAATCCCTGGTAGCAACCCTCTCAATATACCATTAGAAACCTGTAGTGCAGTTATGTCAATCGTTGGCACTCAAGATGTTGGAAACCACAACTCCCAGAATAATGGCTCCACCATATCATTCATTCATTTATAAAGATGATCAACTGTCCAAAACTTATTTTTATTCAATAACATATAAATTTATATAATAACATACAATATTTATATAATATACAGTAATATATATAATATAGTAACTCTCTCTTGACCACTTCCAGTCAGGCTTCCGCCCTAACCCTCCAGGGGAACTGCCCTCACTAAAGTGACCAATCATCTACTTAGTGCTAAATCTAAAGGTCAATACTCTTTGCTCATTCTTCTGGTCTGTCCTCTGCTTTTCATACTGTTGATCACCCTCTACTTCTCAGATCATGGCCTCCTTAGGTATCCAGGACACTGCACTTTCTTGGCTATCCTTTATTTCTCTGGTAGGACCTTTAGTGTTTTTCACTCCGGAATTACCTCCACCCCTCACCTCATCCCTGTGGGGGTCCCACAAGGCTCAGTACTCAGCCCCTTTTTTCTCCATCTACACCTATGGCCTTGGACAAACTCATTAGTTCATTTGTATTCCAGATACACCTGTATGCAGGTGATACCCAAATTTACATCTCTGTCCCAAATTCCCACATGACATCCCAGGTCCCCGACTGCCTTAGTGCCATCTCTGCCTTTATGTCCTCCGCTTCCTCAAACTCAACATGGACCAGACTGAACTGTCCTTTTCCCAGTCTCACGATCTGTTCCCCCTCCCTAGCCTTACTATTAATATTAACAACACACCTATATCCCCATCTCCTCATGTCCGCTGCCTGGGAATAACGCTAGATTCTGATCTTTCCTTCAAACCCCATGTCAATTCGCTTGCCAACTCCTGTCGGCTCCAAATCAAAAACATCTCAGCATTCAACCCTTCCTCTCGAAGGAAGCTACAAAAATCCTAGTCCATGCCCTAATCATATCCCGGTTAGACTACTGCAACACACTCCTGTGTGTTTACTAAACAGCGCCTGGCACCGCTTCAATCCACTCCATCCAGCTGCCGGCTCATTCATTCCTCTTCTCACTTCCCTAATGCCTATCCTCTCTGCCAGTCCCTCCAGGTTGCCCATCACGCAAAGGATCCAGTTGAAGCTGCTTACCTATCCTATAAAGCACAATCCAACAAAGCCCTCCATATATCTCAGAGCTGATCCAGCGATACCGTCCCAGATGTAACCTCCACTCTGCAAATGATACCCTCCTTTCATCCACCCTTGTCACCACTTCCCATGCCCATGTTTAGGACTTTACTCGTGTGCCTCTGCTCTGGAACTCCCTCTCGTCCGTCACTCACGTCCCTAAACACCTTCAAACGTAACCTTAAAAAACCACCTCTTTAGGCTAGCGTATAAACCTGTAAACATTACCCCTCTTACTACCCAATATGATCCAACCCCTTTCACACTCCACGCCAATCTATTTACAGCCACCAATTCCCGCAACCTAATGTCTCACCCCTATATCCTCTAGACTGTAAGCTCTTTGGGAGGGTATCTCCTATTGTATCACAGTATTGCTGTAAGAAAACTCCTCACTCTGTTTACTGATATTATGTATTACCTGTGTATTGTATATGTATGACTTTGTATAACATGTATAACCCTGTGTATACTGTATGACTATGTAATTGTAAAGCGCCACGGAAGATGTTGGCGCTATAAATCCATAATAATAATAATATATATATATATACCAACCACACAAAGAGTGCCACCTTGGATTCTTATATATATATATATTATATAATATATATATATATATATATATATATATATATATATATATATATATATATTGTATCATCTTGAGAAAACTGTAGACTTCAAGTAGTCAGCAAATCAAAAACAGATATACCATAAACTGGATGAATGAATATTACAGATATCCATGTACATGGTGAATGGAATATTACAGATATACCATGACCTGGATGAATGACTATAAACAGAATACCATGGACCTGGATGGTGATATTAAATTAACCATGACCGGATGAATGAATATTACAATTAGTACCATGACCTGGATGGATGACTATTACAGATATTTACCATTGACCTGGATGATGACTAGTACAGATATACCACTGACTCGGATGAATGACTATTACAGATATACCATGACCCGGCAGAATGAATATTACAGATATACCATGACTCGGATGAATGACATTACAGATATACCATGACCGGATTGAATGAATATTACCGATCTACCATGACTCGGATGAATGACTATTCCAGATATAACCATGACCCGCGGATGGAATGAATATTACAGATTATACCAGACCTGGAATGAAGACTATTACAGATTATACCATGACCTGATGAATGAAATATACAGATATACCATGACTGGATGGATTGAATATTACAGATTACACCATGACCTGGATGAATGAATATACAGATATTACCATTGACCTGGATGAATGAATATTACAGCTATACATGACCATGGATGAATGAGAACCTTCCAAAAGTGTACAGGAAAGTGTGTAGTGACTTGCAAGAAGGGGTTAATATTGGTATTAGTTCTGCAAAAGACAATACAAAAATTACGCTATTCCACCTGGAACAGTACTATTTTACAGTCCGATTAGTGGAAGCATGGAACAAGATCTTTTTTTTTCCCGTGTGGGACGACTGTGTATCTGGAATTCTCTTCAGCTAGGAGTTTGGGTGAGTACCTAAAGAGTTCATTTTAAGGGACAACCATACCTGTTAAAATAAATGTATTTGGTATTGGAATATGTAAGACAGAACCAATTATTATGCTGGTGAATGGGATCGGTAGGGGCCATTAAAATGATTACCCAACATGGAGACCTTATTCCTTCCAAGGAGGAGTTATTAAAGGGAACTGTGTCTCCAAAACACGTTTAAGTTTAAATGATAAGGCCAGTTTCCTACCTTTAAAAAGAGCCCATCAAACCACCTCTTCTACGTGCTCACAGCCCAAGTATACAGAAATGACGGACAGAAAGTTAATGGGTGGGAGACTGACTTGTGACAGTTCATCGAGGGCACAGCTCAGACTCCCTCAGTGTTTGGAGGGAGACAGAAGGCCCTCCTCCCTCTCTGCGTGTGTGTGAAGTCTGACAGAGAAGGTAAGGGAATCTACAGCCCTTCTCTTTCATGTGTGAAAACAGCTTTTCAGGCGAGTTCTCACTGCCCTGAAAAGGATGATTCCACAGAGTATCTGTAGGGGGGGGAGGGTAGGGGGGGGAGGTTGTCTGAGTAACCCAACGGCACCCACGAGTGGGCGCGCTCTTAGACAACCACGAGTGGGTAGGGCTTAGGCACCTGCAGGTGGGGGGGGCTTAGGCACTCGCAAGTGGAGCAGGGATTAGAACCCGCGAGGAGGGTGGGATGGCACCCGTGAGTGGGGCGACGGGGCCATCGGGCACCTGTGAGTGCGGCAGGGGCCAAATAGGCGTTAAAATAAAAAACACGGGGGGCTGCAAACTGGGGGTGGGGACCATGGCGTCATGAGTGGGAGGGACCAGGGGGGGCTGCAAAGGGAGCGGAGTGAGACACAGGACAGATTGGCTGACAGTTTTCAGAGCAGGAAGCATAAGTGCAGGGGTTAATGGTTATGCTGCTGCCATATCACCACACACAAAATGTAAATATCTTCAAAACTATGACAAAATAAACAATGGAAAATTAAACAATAGCAAAAAAATTCTCAGGGAGCTTCCTAAAAAATTTTTAACTAAGTCATTTTGCGACCACAGTTCCCCTTTAATATATTGGGAAATATGGAGTATTACACATGTTTGTATTGGAGTCAGTTTTGCGTATTGGAGGATGATTAACTAACTACAGGAGAGAATATGTTGGTCAATATCCCAATACATGTACATAATCCATACATTTTAATGGAATCGGCCGAAAGAGGGGGACATGAATGCTTTTGCTAGTCAGCCGTAAATATGGACATTCCTAGACCACTCCCACCCCATGCATAGCAGGAGGGCGGGGGTCTTGGTAGGTTCATCAAAGGGTGTAAAAAATCCTTGAACACTATAACTGTGTCATACTGACGGGGACATGATAAAACAGTGTGTATGGGACCCGATGTTTCTTCCCGCCCCGGGACCACGGACTTCTTGGGAGTAGGGTCTGTGAATATTTTTATCCTTCTTTATTTATATAACTGTTGTACTCTTGTATGTAAAATTTCATGATAACCACCATTTCTTGTATTTGTTGGTATTATATGCAACCTGTCACCTTGGGAATATGAAATCGAAAAATGTGAATAAGCTGTTGTATTTGATCTCATAAAGAACTCGGTAGCCTCTGATAAGGATATTGGGGTTGAAGGGAGTGTGCAGTGGTAAATGATAAGAAAGCTGGGAAGCTTGGGAAGGAAGGAGGCGAATCAGGCAAAACCAGTAGGTGGAGGGCTGTGAGACAAGTGGAAGCTCACCTAGTGAAATGGTGTTAAGTGTTAACCATTAGCTGCCCTGGACAGGGGGCCTGTGCATAGTCAGTGAGACGAGGCAAGAGTGTTTTGCGGGAGTCGTTTAAGGACGTAACATTAAAATGGTGTCAGCGAATAACGATTAAATTAGTCAGATCAAGTGCCCCAGCGAACGGGCGTTCGTGACAACAAGCATTAGGGAATATAGAACATTCTGGTTTAGTTCTCCTCTTACCAAATACACCACTTATATCAAGTTATTTCATATTCAAATATATGATGTCAATTAACTAGTTTGAAAAACTGTATTGTTCGTACAGTACCAATTGTGGGGCCACACATAGGTGCACTGCATGACGATAATCGAAAAATATTTCGTGTCCAGGTGAGGCCTCCCAAATAATGAATGTATTTATTTTTTTTAAAACCATTTGATCATAGATATTAATGTCTAAAACCGTATTTGCCAACCACCCATACGGTGAAACACATTACTATGCTCTCGACTTATTGGCCCCCCAAACCCAATGACTTTCAGTTGTTCTGTTTGGTTAATTCCCAGACTACAGAAGTTGTATTTAATGTGTAATATTATCACTGCTCACTTCTTGATCTTTATAATGCGCCACTGTTTTGTTGAAATACGCGTTTCGTGTTCAGGAGACTGGGTACGGTGAATAGAAAAGAGAGAAATAACGGTGCTGCATTTAAAGAAGCTGTCATTGAAATATTTGGCTTAAAGTGATACCTGGGCCTCGTACTGACAGTTCCCATTCATTGAGGAATATTGTCACAGCACTTTACAAAAGGATTGGCTAGGAAAAAATCCAGAGCGCTGACCTCAATTACAGACAGATGGCTTTATAACAGCTAAAAGGTTTCATAAGAATTCTTGCCAAAGAACCTGCGTATAAACTTCCGCAGATCCAAACACCCAGGTCCTTGGGAAATTCTGGGGTTATAGGTATAAAGCGAAACTGCGCCGTGTAAACAATCTAATTGCGACCGTTAACTTGTACAATGCGGCCTATACAATACACGGGTGGAGTTTAGGATCCTGTATGCCATGTATAGACTTAGATTGGAAATGTACGATCGCTGGCCTACTTTTAGAAAAACCGTGTGTGCGGGAACTTTCACATATCTCCATTTTAAATACTGCACTTTGTGAGGAATAGCTGTATCTAAAATTCCCATTGGTGACTCAAAGGGGAAGTCAGTACTAGAGATATGAGCATATTGGACCAATTCAACAGGCAATCACTAGAAATTATGGTAGGAAAATGTCCAAGAAAGTGGTGCATTCTGTGGGAAGTAGGACTGTTTAAAGAACCCAGAATGGCAGCTCACTACCAACATAAGCAAACCATAGCAAGGTATGAAATAAAAATAAGGCTAGTTAATATACCTAGTAATGTGCAAACAAAATACACCCAATGGTGGGCGGTGGCACACATGACTTCAAATTGACAAACCCTACCCAAACCGTTTCCAACAATTTGAGGTACTAACTACCAACAGATGGAAGGGAATTAGATTGCTGGATGTAATTCCTCCAATAGCGGGTTGTTTATGTAAATTTCACGATTCATACTACGTTACCGTGTGTTTAAACTATGGCCTCTGGGAAGTATCTGGTGTATATGAGTGTAAGAAGAACACACAGTAAAACATGGCACCATTCTCTGCGTGTAGCTAGGACTCGAATACACAGTATTTAGGGTATTTTATGGCACTCACTCTGAAGAAGCCAAAGTAGTGTCATTGTTATAGTCTTTAGAACGGGATTCAAACGCTGACAGCCGTTCCAAGATGTGGGAATCTCCAACTCCCAGCATTCCCTGCTGCAGGATGGATATCGTCTTGTTATTATTTATGGTTTTGTTTGATTGTTTAAAAAGGTAAAAAAAAGGTATTAACGGTTTTTCTTTAAAAAAAAAAACCCACACACAACATGGATGTCTTTGTAAAGAATGATCCGTACGGAGTGCTGTGTCCCTCGATTCATCCTAACACCAAAAAAGTAACATATCACAAAAAGAAACTTAGCCAACCACATTATGGGTTAATAAACACGCATATACAATTAGGCAGCAAAAAAATCTGGTGAAGGAATGTTTCACACTTTTCAAACCCACCAAATCCTGTAAGTTGACCAAAAAAAGACCCGGTTTCACCGGAGGGGGGTGGGGGGGTGGTATTTTGTCCAAATTCTATATGAAGTTGATCTCAGGGACAGGAAATTGCTTGTGGGTTTCACAAGTATCAAGGCGAAAAACAACACTGATTTTAAGGGGCATAGTTATAAAGGTTGTGTAAAAATTTTTGGCGCGGTATTACTGCCACGTCGATGTTTGCAGTTCTGACGCCGTTACAGCTCAATCATATTTATAAAGCAGCAAAACTGTTGCTGTTGACAAATCTCCAAATGACTGAGGTGCGTTGTGCTATGCGTACGTGGGGTGCAAAGGGGGGCTGCAGCGTCGAGGTCAACAGGGGGGTGTGTGGCGGGTGTATGTGCAAGGGCTGCTGGAATCGGATGGCAGGTCCCTCTAGTGACATCCCAATAAGGGGTTGTAACACAGACAGGGAACCCCGCACCCCACAGGACCACCTCACCGGCACTGGCAAGTACACTTTGATGGGGGTCCCGCAGCTCAAAAACCACGAACCATTGGTCTTAAAAGAGCCTGTGGCCGCAATGGAACATTGGCACCTTGGGTCATTGTGACGTGAAAGACGGCGGACGGAAGCATGAAAAGTCCTTGTTAGGCTATGTAAGGGTGGAGGGTGCCTATCTGTGGAGGAGGCCCCATTGCTAGCGCACGTCCCATTGGGGACAGACACTTAGTGGGACATGCCACCCCCTTCCCAGAAACCTTGCACATACCACAGAGCAGCAAAGTGTGACCTCAGCGTAAAGGAAAGTTCTATCCTGCAGAATTTACCAAAAAATGTCTCAAATAAACCCTGTTGACCACAATTTGGACATTTTTGTTCCCTTAGGGGGGGAACTCACTTTGAGCAGGGGTTTAAGCACATTAATGGCTACGTGTGTGGAGTTAGTTTTGAGGAGATGGCAAATTTTACAAGGTTAGACAAGCTGTACACGGACACTTTACAGTGTATCATAGTGCCATGTGCCATGTCCTCCGCCTTGTCCCATGACAAAGCTATAATAAAATATTTACAATAAGGAGAGGGTGCAGTCACTTTTGATGAGACTGTCATTTTATTGCTATTTGGATTTTTTAAATTGTTTGATTTACTGGTATATAAGTTAGTACTGTGCTTCATGTGCTGTGTTGAATGTGGATTTATAGGAGATGAAAGTCTAGTGATTTATTAAGGGCAGGTATACGACAACTGTTCTATTTTTAGAGAAAGCTCCATTCAAATCTACCGGACTGGTTGCATTAAAAAGTGGCTCCGGGGAGGTGTTACCAGAAGAGAGGAGCTGGGAAAAAAAAAAAAGATGAAGCTATGCCCACCAAACAACTCCAACCATAGAATTTCTGACGGCATATATGAGAAAATCACTTTTTTCTTTTACCTTAACTTGTTGCTGTTTTGTGCATTCTTTGTATTGTCGTATCTATCTGTAGCGGTTTTATGTATGACTGGTATCTATAAGGAATATTCTAGCCCTGGGAATATTGTTCTTTGATACTAAACAAAGCTGAGGCTTCAGGCATTGTTACGGTCTGTAAAGTTAGTCTTGCGGTTTTATCTTAAAGAAAGCGAATGTTCCACGCCTCGCAGGCAGTTATTCTTGGGCTGTATTATACAGGGGCAAGTGTTTCAAGAGGGAAAAAATCTAAAACAACCAATAAGTCTGTATTCTTTTACTGACTACAGCTCCGTGAGTGTACACAAATGTTGTCAGAGTTACAGTGCTATAAAACAGCATTCTCCAACACACAGGAAAACAAAGATGGGGTAGGTGGTTTAATTAGGTTAGATGTGCAGTAATCAATTGAGCAGAGCTCATAGGAGATTTAGTAAAGGACTGAAATGACCTTTTATTGATACACATATAGTCACCCACTGTGTGGTTGAAGAGGCATTTATAATGTCCATTTACAAAACTCATCTAGTGACTGTAACATCCCACCCCTTTGTAAGTTCAGGAATAGATCCCTTTATTCCACACGACTTACAATGGTTGTCCCCAGGATGATGACTCTGCCAGACCAACTCGTGGGAGAAATTGGAATATGGAACCAGCAGGTACAAAAGGATTGAGACAATGTGCCTTTTCCAAACAAGAAGGTGAGTGTCACACAACTCAGAGAGCTCCGTGTCTTGGAGGTGTAAATTATGAGGCAAACTGACTGCTATTTGTTCGTAACAAGTACACCTGTAATGTTATGGCTATTCCCATAATGCCAACTGCCAAGAAGCCTTGGTTCTAAATAAAATATCAAACAAAAAAACTTTTCTCAAATAATGTCATTAACAATGTTTATATATATAGAGATAAACCCACTTGCATCTAATAATAGTAACTAACCCATAACGCCTGTCTACAGTACATAGTAACATATTATTTGAGCAGGTCGGCCCCGCAAACGCCACATGTGTATGAACCTTTAGAGGGGCAAACGCCAGTTAAAATGAATTAGACAATGCAAATAACAAAGCCCCACAATATTACATAGGCTTCCCAATCGGGATTCCTGTCAGGGGTGTTTCTGGGTTTTTTTTGACACCGAAAACAACTTTTAAATGTGCCACTTGGCAGACGGTGGTGATGGCACGTAAAGCAGGAGTTTGGTTTATCTAGGAACATAGCACGGTTTGGGGTGGGGTGTGACTAACACTGACTGTGACGGGAGGGTTGACAGCACTGATTGGTGCTGTAAGCATGTATTACAGAAGGAGGAAACTGCCGCTTTGTAAGTATTTCAAGGGGAGTGCCCTGAGCAAATATTTCAGTGGCTCATGGTAGGGGTCCCCTGGCATCATATTTGGGATTTGATTCTTGACAGTTTTGTCAGTCAGGAGGGAAAATTCCATTCGATTGCTACAGAATCTGGCAGCTTTTTGACACATGAACAATTCCTGTTCTGTGTATTAACAACCGAGTGCCCTTGCCGTGTAACGAGTAGGAACAGTGTTTAGTTGGTTGCTATTTTCGATGGTCATTTATTTGACACTTTATGAAAAGTTAATCTAATGTAAATAAATCGCACAATTTGATTGCTTTTCTATTTAATTCAATTCCCTGTATCTACAAATCCGAGTAGTAACCAACTACCGTCTTTCTACAAATGGTTAGTTATTATTGTGTTGCGACAGCTGAGCATGCTGGGATCTGTATTCTGTTGTATGCATATACATGCCGGAGTGGTTATTGCAGGACAGGGTATCTACTATCTACATATATTGGAATCATCCAGGTAGTGGCATATTACATTCAATTAGAAAGGCAATTTAAATTTTCGATTATTGTAAGTGTTACCCTTGAACCTTGGCCTGCAGTAAACCGTTCTGATCAGGATTAATAGGTGTGTGTATCTATCTGGCCGTTAGATCTCCATGATTTCATTGCATAATTAGGGACATTTAATTGAATGATGTACGGGGTGGAAAGTTGTTTAGAGGCAAGTACCAACAAGTTCCCTTTAATACCAAAGGGTTATTGTGTGGAGGGGGGAAAGACTTTCCAGTCATATGCTGGATTACTTCCTTGCACACACAGGTTACCAGCACAATGTCCAAAAGCTGTGATGTCCCTGAGAGTGGACCCTCATCGAGGCCCGGTGTGATTGCCTCTGCAGTTCCGCTCGCTGACGGGTGGCTGTGAGATAGAAGCATAGAAGACAATGCAAAGTGTAGCCCCATTTCCCTCGGTTCTAAAGAAGGAAAAGGGGGTGGAGATGGAACTAAATTAATGCAGGAGAACAGAGGGACACTGTGTCTACCTTCTCCCTGGCACAAGCCACCGGACTATAAATCAAAGCAAAGAATCAAACATGGATTTACTGGCCTCTCCTGACTAACAGACCTAGAGGCTGGTAAAAACCATCCAATAAGTGGCACAACTGACCACCAGGAACGTTATTAAATATCAATTGCTAGGTTACACACAGACCACAGTCGTCCCGTGCAATCAGCACTATGTGTACAATATATTCACCGACAGGGAAGCGATTGTTCCAATATAGATGGTAGACAGGGGAGTGATTGTTCCTATAGATTGGCCAACGGGGGGAGCAATTGTTCCATATAGATTGGCCGATGGTGGGAGCGATTGTTCCATATAGATTGGCCAACGGGGGGAGCAATTGTTCCATATAGATTGGCCAACGGGGGGAGCGATTGTTCCATATAGATTGGCCAACGGGGGGAGCAATTGTTCCATATAGATTGGCCGATGGTTAGGGAGCGATTGTTCATATAGATTGGCCAACGGGGTGAAGGGATTGTTCCGGTTGTAAAAAACACAGTAACCACCATGTGATGAGCTCCATTTACTTAAAGTCAGAGGATGTTAATGTCCAATATTTTTTCAGTACAAATGACCAATACACAGTGACAGTGTTGATCCATCAGCCATGAGTCATAATCACTGCGTACACATGGACGATAACCAGGCTAAATCCTCCAATGGGATTTGTCAATTATCGGTCACATCTAAACCCAATGCACCGAGTTCCAGTAGATACAAAGTGAAGTCCTAAAATACTGTCTGTCAGTACAACAGCAGGTGTGTACCCCTTTAACCAGCAGGTGCCTATCCCTTTAACCAGCAGGTGCCTATCCCTTTAACCAGCAGGTGCCTATCCCTTTAACCAGAGCCTCCGCCTATATCCTAGAGCAGTTAAAGCCCAGGATAAGTATTTCCTTCCTGAGATTTCCATGACATTTAATCGGATTCAGAATGTCTTTGAAAAACAACTTATCTGATTTATAAAAAAACACGAAGTGTTTATGGTCCATGATAACTATCCTGCTACCTACAGGATCCATAACACATTTATTCATTAACAGGGTTGGTTAAACAGAGCAGATCAGTGTTAAATTGTTTCATATCCTTTCATTAATAGGGACACAAATTTATTATGGAACAAACTTGATCTTTGGAGCAGCATTTTATTAAATGTCCCAGACTCAGTGACGATACAATAGGGGGAAATGAAAGGTAAATGTAAACATCCACTACACAGTGCTGAAAGAACAGACACCAGTCCCACCACACAACATTCCATATAAACACTCCACATCCGACTGGTTGATATTGTATGGAACACCAATGAGAAGAAGGCTAACATAAATAGATAAGAAATAGAGGATATTATTGGTCAATACCATAGCATTTTCTAAAAAGGGGGGTGGGGGTCCAGTATTGGGAAACCAATACAAATGAACCACTAGAGACTAAACATAAAGGAAAGTCATTGTCCTCCTAATGAGACCACCCAATGTCCACCTATTGCTAATAAACGTGGCCATACACTAGAAAGATTCACCCGACCGAGCGAAAATGAATGGGATTTGTGATTGCTTGTCGGTCGCAAAGAAGAGCGGTAACAGCCGGTTCTGGCAGGATCACTCTAATGTGGTGGGATCGCTCTGTCAGGTAAGTAAAACCTTTCTAGTGTATGGCCACCTTAAGAGTTAAATACATTTCTATGGTTCTATGGTTTAGTGAAGACCAATTAGAAACATTATAAAGACTTTTCTTAGCAAATCCATCACATTTATACAGAGTCAATCTGGAATTATGAAGGGGAAAAAATCCTTCCTGACTCCAAGTGACAATCGGAAATTTCCCTGGACCAACTCTACTTTATGCTCAATACCAGTAACGTGCCAACATTTCTTGTTTGCAGCAGAAACTCATCCAGCTTTTTATTAAACTGACCAATGAACCTGCCATAACAACATCCACTGGAAGACAGTTCCATAGCTTACTGTTCTCACAGTGACAAAACCCTTTCCCAACTCTACTTTAGTATCAATACCAGTAACTGTAAATTTCTTGTTTGTAGAAAAAAACTATCCCGCTTTTATTAAACGGACCAATGAACCGCCATAACAACGTCCTGGAAGACAGTTCATAGCTTTACCGTTCTCACGTGACAAACCCTTTCCAAACTCTACTTATGTATCAATACCAGTAACTTGTAACATTCCTTGTTGTAGAAACTCATCCAGCTGTTTTATTAAATGACCAATGAACCTGCATAACAACGTCACTGGAGACAGTCCATAGCTTTACCGTTCTCACAGTGACAACCCTTTCCCAACTCTTCTTTATGTATCAATACCAGTTAACTTGTAACATTCCTTGTTTGTAGAAAACTCATCCAGCTTTTTATTAAACTTGACCCAATGAACCTGCCATAAAACGTCCACTGGAAGACAGTTCCATAGCTTTACCGTTCTCACAGTGACAAACCCTTTCCCAACTCTACTTTATGTATCAATACCAGTAACTTGTAAACATCCTTGTTTGTAGAAACTCATCCAGCTTTTATAAACTGACCAATGAACCTGCCATAACAACGTCCACTGGAAGACAGTTCCATAGCTTTACCGTTCTCACGTGACAAACCCTTTCCCAACTCTTCTTTATGTATCAATACCAGTAACTTGTAACATTCCTTGTTTGTAGAAACTCATCAGCTTTTTATTAAACTGACCAATGAACTGCCATAACAACGTCCACTGGAAGACAGTTCCATAGCTTTACCGTTCTCACAGTGACAAACCCTTTCCAAACTCACTTTATGTATCAATACCAGTAACTTGTAACATTCCTTGTTTGCAGGAACTCATCCAGCTTTATTAAAATGACCAATGGAACCTGCCATAACAACGTCCACTGGAAGACCAGTTCCATAGCTTTCCGTTCTCACAGTGACAAACCCGTTTCCCAACTCTACTTTATGTATCAATACCAGTAAACTTGTACATTCCTTTTTGTAGAAACTGCTTTTGCCGCGACCGGACGTCCTTCCTGTGTGACCTAGCTTAAACTCCGGTCTTAAGGGATGTCTGTGTCCTCGGACATGCTACTTGGTGAACAATGCCCCAGATAGTTAATACAATAGTCACCTGGAGGTGGGATTTAACCTTATGGGCCCCTTGGGCCAATAAAGATCAGGACTTTCAAAAAATATAAAACAGGCTGCACCTCTCCGGTGTCATTCTTGTGTTGGGAAGGAGCAACAGTGGCTACAATCTAGGGAAAGGCAGAGTGGACAGGGCTGTGCGTCGGTGAAGGAATGGCTTTCCTTTCAGTGTTCCAGGGATCCAGATTGTTAATTTAAAATATCTTCATTTAGACACTGACTGATGATTTGTAAAAAGGAAGTTCCCCTTTAATCATTCAGGAAAAATCTGAGAATTCCCCCTTTCACTGTTTAGAATAATCTAAATGGCGGGTCTCTCCTGGAATGCCACTTTTAAAGAGACGGACATCAATAACAAGGAACCATTTATCCTAAATATTGTGTTTAATAACCATTTCCTCAACTAAAGTTTCCTTCAGACCATATGATACAGGACATTTTGTAATCATTACATTTCCAGGGGTAAAAGCAATGCCTACATAAACTGTAATTACTAATAGATTTTAAGTCTACTCCTGCTTTAAAGGGGAAACTGTGGTCTTTACAAGTGGCTTTTATTAAAAAGGGCACACTTTTCCTTTAAAATGACTCTTGGATCATGCTTTCTAGCGTCAGTCTATCCAAAGTTACAGCGTATAAAGGGTGTTTTTTCTTGCTAGCATTGTGATCTGTGACATCACCAGCACCACTGATCTAACCCAAGTCCAGTCTGACATGTTCACTGCTGGACAGAGCATCATCAGCTGCATCAAAACCCCGCCCCAAACTTCTAAATCATTTTTAAAGTAGCACAAACCTGAATAATTTGTTTCCCTTCCCTAAGGTGTCCATTAGAGGAAAAAGATGGTTGCAGGTCTGTAACTTGCTTAAGAAAAGATTGATTTATTTGTTGGTGATGGGAGGGCTTATAACAGCACATCATGTGACTGTCACAGACTCAGTCAGGACAAAGAGGTGTCACTTTACAGCTTTAAACATAAGATCCAGAGAAGCTAGAGGACATCATCTGGGCTTGTTTAAGAGGTGAGAGAGGGCTTGTATGGAGACCACCCTTAAGCTGCTGAATCGCAATGCAAAATGTGTATGAATAGTTGTTTCGACCGATAATCGTGCCGTGTATGGGCACTTTATTGCTCAAAACGGGCGTTCGGTTGGGGATCGTTGCCTGACCAGCCGGTTCTCCGAACGAGCAGCCGGTTACAGCCGATAAAGTGCCGATACACAATAATCGTCCGAAAGGCCGTTCATACACATCATACGCTGCGGGGTCGCCACTGCCGTGTACGAACCTTTAAACCAATGGTATCTGTAGATAACTGCCCATACACAACCCAATCCATTGCTTTCAAAACCTCATCCAGTCCTACATTAGTCGTGTAACTCAAACTGCTGTTTGGGTACCAGACAAACACAGGTATCCGGCCCAAGCAGGTCACTAGTCCCAGGGTTAAAGAAAGATAAAGACCAAATATATACTACCCTTATTTCTTCTGACCTGACCAGTGTGCCACCATAGTGGGTATCTTCACCCACTTCGGAGGCAGGACAAGAAAATAAAATGGGCTCCTTCTCCCAACATTCTCAGTTGATCTTTCTAGGTGGAAAAAAATAATAAAGAGCGAGGAGCCCAGCCCAACATCAGGCTTGAGGAAGAAAAAATAAACTATTTACACTTTATTTGCCTTTAAACAAAGGACACCCCAACAAAAAACAAAAAGGGAGAGAGGGAATATGGCAGAAGAGAATTAACGTAAGAATCCTTACGACTTTAGACAGGGCTGAAATATGAACTAATAGACAAGGAAAATCTATGGAATCCAGTCTGTAAGAATTCCAAATAAAGAAATGGCTCTTTAAGAATGGATTTTGTATGCAACCTGGGGAATGTGTGTGGGATTAAGTGGTCTTGTACTGCCATCTAGTGGAAATAAAAGTAAAAAAATTTATAACCATGCATGTAAAAATCTGCCAAACACACCTTATTAAACAAAACAATCACTTCAAATTCATGTCACAGTATTATTTTATGTACAACATTTTTACAAAGACCCTCTGGAAATAAAACTAAAAAATATAAAATCCTCTTGCGGAAACCTAAAAAAACCTAAAAGCAAAGAAAAAGAAAAAAGTTTTATAAAGTACAGTGCAGTTTAATGTGCATATCCAAAATGACAAAGATTCAATAAAAGTTCTTAACGTTAAACATGTTGATAATTTTGCCCCAACCAATCAGATGTTAGCTTTTCACATGTTAAAATCTGATTGGGTTGGGCAAAATTAGCACCATTTAATGATAAGAACTTTTTATTGAACCTCCCTGAAAGTGGTGTAACATTCCCATTTAAACACCTATTGTGGTTATACACACCACTATACCAATCACACAAAAAAACAGATATCCCAATATCGTGCAACATCAAATTGGAGGATGTGGATTGTATGACAATTGGTCTTTTTTCTCAGACCAAAAATCATTCATACCAGGATAGTACAAAAGTTATATCATTGTGTATCGTCAACATTAAAGGGCAATTATCATATTCCCCACTCTCTAAACCCCCCCAATAAAAAATAAGGAACTGAGGGCTTATTAGAGTTCTGGAAGGCAGTTGGTAAAGTTTGAATCCCCAGGCTTGTGTTGGTGCAGTTTGAATCCCCATTATACAAAAGGGACTCTTGGGAAATGGAAGCAGTTCAGAGAAGGGCAACTAAATTAATAAGGGGAATGGAGGGGTTTGACTATGCAGGCAGATTAGACAAAGTTAGGGCTAGTTCCACATTGGAGAAGCGATGTTTGCGCGGGGGGAATGATCATTTTCTACCAAAATATAATGGGCCATACACTGAACTCTTGGTGCATGTTCACTAAATCGGTCATATCAGCAGGATTGTGGACATCCTTTAAGGTTGGAAGAAAAGAAGTTTCATCTTCAGGTTAGGAAAGGTTTTTTACAGTGAGAACGGGTGACTGAAAAATGTGAAACTGCATTCCAGCAGGTGTGGTAATGGCAAGGTCACTGAATAGCACTTTAAAAGTGGCATGGTAAGTTTTCAAAACTAGAAAATATATAATTAATTTCTGGTGTTAATACCATATAATGTAGTTCTGGTTGGTCAGGGATACTATATAATATGAGATTACTGGTTAATACATATATGTAGTTTTGGTTGGTACAGGGATACTATATAATATTGAGATTACTGGTTATACAGTACTGTGAGTTGCGGTTGGTACGGGGATACTATATAATATTGAGAGAATTACTGGTATTAATACATATACTGTAGTTCTGGTTGGTACGGGGGTAAACTATATAATATTGAGAATTACTGGTTTATACATATACTTTGAGTTCTGGTGGTACGGGGATACTATGATAAATATGAAGAATTATGGTATTAATACATATCTGTAGTTCTGGTATGGTACAGGGATAAATATAATATTGAGAATTACCGGTATTATTAAT